>WBNO01003509.1:0-45608 GCA_013400575.1 Peucedramus taeniatus | reverse complement strand
ATAAATAAATAAAATAAAATAAAAAATTTAGGTAATAAATGACCATCTCTATTTATCTGTTAAGTTATACCTAAGAATTTTTTAGAATGTGAGATCATCAGCCACAAAACCAAAACTATCTATCTGGCTTATGAATTATTTCCCCAATATCCTGCAATTCTAATACTTTTATTCCTTGCATTACACACCTTAAGCTATTTTATTAGCACTGGTATAAGTGAAATTGTCACATGTTAGGAGTTACACTATTTTCAACCTTTGACAAAGTGACCGAAGCCACAACAAATTTAACTACACTAAACATTATACCTCCCTACATAAAAACAAAAACCAAACCCAAACAAAATGCACACACTCAATCCCAAAAACAAAACCACCAGACCAAAAAACCCACAACAAAACCCAACACATTGTTTGACTGAAGGCAATAAAACAACATCAACATGTAAAGCTTTTAGCCTTTTTCCTTAATTACAGACATATTTCAAGTATCACATATCTCTGTATGTGCTTCACAACTGCCTGGAAAATCATTTAACACAAATGTAAAAGCGCTTTCTTTTTAGCATGTAAGGCAGTCTAAGCCTTTAAAAATATTTCATCTATCATTACATCCATTTAAAATTAAGTAAGTAACAAGTGAGATAACACAGATAAATGTAAAACAATTCATTCCCATCAATAACATTTAGCTACTGCTTCCTCCTTTAAAAAACACGTCAATTTCTCCTAAACAACTTACAAGCTTTAAGGCAAACATTAGCAGTTACTCTAGTCTGCTGCTTAAAATAAACATCAGCAGCTACTCACTCAAAAGTGCCATTCACAAGACCCCTTAGGTTTCAGTCTCAATTCTGACTTGAAGAGCTCCTTACCAAAAAAATGCCTGCTCTACACAATAAATGAGCATACATAACTTAGAGCAACATATTCTTCTTTTTTCTTTTCTTTAAGATAGAAACTGTACAGAAAAAAATACCAAGTTCAAATCCAATTTACTATACTCCTTCATGAATGCCATGTATTTCCCAGGTAGCACTTAAAGCCTCCAAAGTTGCAGGTCCTGTTTTGTCATATTGCTTCTGAGAAGGCAGAACATGAAAACTTTTCTGAAGAAAAGAGAGGTACCAAGTTTCTTTCACAGCACAGAACTGTGCAGGGTGCAGAACTAAATTTTATGCCAAAGTACAATACACAGTGGAGTGAGGATTCCTCCTTGAAGTGTATTAAATTCTGTGAAGTTCTGCGAAGGAAACTAATAGTCATCGTCACCTCTGCCAGAATATTAAGATCAGAGAAACACAGTAGGCATAAGAAAACCATATACTAGTTATGAACAAAGAATCAAAATTTAAAATAAAGCAAAAATAGCATGGCTAATTAGTTATTTGTTAACTACAGAATATCAAAGGTTGTAACATCTTTAGGATATTGGGCTAGGTTTTGGGGCAACACAGTAAGACTCATCTCTATAACAGGCAAGTTATACTAGCATATGAATGTGTCCAAAAACACATTACAAATGTCCAAAAACACAAATATTACAAAGGTTATTTGGTTGGGGTTCTTTTCTTTTAATCAAAGTCTTGCAAAGTAACCAAATCAAGATTGACTGGTATCTACCACTGCTTTCTTCATTAAGGTTATTTGCTACTCTGAAATGTTTACCTTCAGATAACACGTAAATTTTCCAGTACCATGTACTGAAAACTGCTTAGGCTGAAAAGGTGTAGTATCTACACATTTAGTTTGGCATCAAGGAATGTCTTCTCTACCATACCATGACTATTTTTGGCTTTTACAAACTTGCTCCTACCACTCTAAATGTACAACATTCAAGTCTGGCTTTCCACAGTAGTCCTGGCAGATTATTGAATGACCCTTGCAAACTCTTGGTTAGTGTTCATGTTTTTGCTTTCACTCACCTGCCCTGCCCAATTTCCTCACTGGATGAAATATTCTTTCTGTACTTAACTTACTTTAGAATAATAATTCATGCCCGTACAAAAGCCAATGCAAACTGAGGCTACTTTACAAACTTCACAGTGTATGTTCACAACTAAATAATAAAATTATGAGCCAGAGTGGGCATTTACTCAACTATGTTTGCAGGAATCATATACATTTCTTTTACTTTTTTTATTACAGCAGAGAAAATCAACCAGAAGTTGAAAGTAACTGTTGAAAATTATATACGTATAAAATGGGGGTCATATGTTACCATGACATTGGTCCTAAGGCACTGAAGTCTATGTATTCAAAAACAAACTAAATTTGGAGTCCTGATGGCATTATTTTCTCTTTAGGTTACTGACTTAATTCACTTTGAACAACAGTTCTATTAGTAAACTCTTCTGAAAACAGACACCCAAGGGTTTTTCTCTGTCACAGAAACCCAGTTCCACACTTCACTATAAACTCAAGGTATTTCTCAAATATTGAAAAAAGCTGAATTAACTATTTAATAAAAAACAAAACAAAAAAAGTTCACATTATGTTGTGAATGTACTTTAATCTTTGCTGTGACAAACTTTTCCAACCACATTACTAAAAGAGTAAGAAAGACAGCTTGTACACTTAAATGCTTGGGGCAAAGCCAGTGGCTTTAATGACTGGTGAGCTTTCCTAAAATCAATGAAACAAAGTAGCAGAAGATTATACCTGTGTATGGAAATGTAGTGCACAGCTGCTGCAACAGGTTATTCAACACCTAAGTATCTTCACTGCTTCATTATGGAAAAAACCTTCTTCATCTTTAGGCTACATTCAAAAAGGATCTATTTTGATAGATTTGAATTTGATGTAAATTCCATTGTTAGCTACAGCTTCTGGTAATTACTGAGGTAAATCACTGAAGAATTGCAGGAATGGCCTAGACTGAAGTTTTTACTCCCAAAAAGGACACTGCACAGAAGGATTGCCTATAAACACTTCCTACAACCATTGTTATCACACCTCTACTCCCAATATTGGCCAGAGGTCCACTATGGGCACCTGGGGCTCCAAAGTGATACTGCACATCCTTAATGATGGATCAGTGTTAGGCAACCACCTTTAAGTGTATACAGACACATATTAAAACCTTCACATAAAGCATGTGTATGAGCATCTAAAAACCACAGGAAAGCATTATAGAATGAGTCACATCATTAAGAACCTTGGTTGTGTGTGACTAAGGCAGATTTACAAATTCACCATGAACTTGGAAACAGTTCACTGCATCCAGCTCTGCAATTAGACAGAAGATGAACCCTTCTTCATAAATTTTAATGCTGTTGTATGAACATAACATAAAATTCTTTAGCAATAACAGGATTTGGCATACAATCCTAACAGTTGTTATCCCTAGCAACTGGAAGACCTTTCAGACATTTATTTTTTTGTCTTCCTGAACCAGCTTGATTCTCTCAGCTAGAAGCCCATTTAACTACTTTATTTAGCTTTCACCTCAAAAAGCCTGCTAATGGAAAGGCAGAGGAAGCAGGTACTTGCAGAAACAATATCAGAATACCATTAACCCAGAAGACCCTCACAAACACTGAGTACCAGCTAGGGGAGTTTCCCTTTCTGAGAACCAAAATGTGCAGGATTTGCAGGGGTAGACCACCATCTACATAAGTCTGAGCAATATCTGCCTAGACAATAAAAAGGCTGGTTCATTACTCCCAGATTACATCCACAAAACAAACCTGAACATCATCATAATTTACATAAGTAGATATTATGGGGAAAACAGTCTTTACTGCTTGGGCTACTATCTCCATCAATAGCACTAGGGAGTTTTTACACTGTATAAATTCCAGCCATAAGCCTTATAGGATAGGTAGAAGTTCAAGCAGAATGAGTATGCTCTGACCAGCAGAGAGCAGTTTGGCAAATACATTTCATTGAGTACCACATACTTTAAGTTTGGTTTGGAGTTTTGCTAGGGTTGGTGTTTGGTACTTTTTATATTAAGTTTAGAAGAGAACTTTAATGAACTTAGTTATATATGCCATTTTGCTCTTTTCTGATATATATCTTCCACAACATTCAAGAAGAAACTGCTTTCTGAGACACCGGAGTCTTGCTGGAATGATGTAACCCTTTCCCCAGGCCTCACAGGGAAAAAAAAAACCAAAACAGCAAAGTGCGTGAGATGATTCTCACAATTCAGACTCTCCACACTTCCCCCTCCCCTCCAAGTTAAGTCTCACATTTATCTGATTCCTGTGTGAATATTGCATGTATTCTTCAGTCAACTCTAATGATCAAATTAAGACAAGAATGCCAGAGGACAATTTAAGCCAGGTAACATGATATATTTTTGCTTTTCACACCTTGAGCCTTAATACAAAGAATGGTTTTCACCTGAACCTTCATCTTTAACCAATTAATAGAAGAATAAAACCAAACCAAAATTTTCCATTTCAGGACAGAAATCCCAAAATACTATGACTCTTATAACTGTGCTACCAGTTAACAACTGGAGACTACTTCCAGGGAAGGATGCTACTTATACCAAAGTGCTCAAACAAAAAACAGACTAATCATTTTCAGGGAACTTGTCATAGCCAAATATTGAGCAAAAATATTATCTTAAATTTAAAAATTAAAAAAACCCAAACAATACTTTTCCACAGTCACACAGACCTGATGTGAATACCATCTGTTGAACTTAACAATTTCCCAAAAAACTATGTCACACAATCCACAAGAAGAAAGACTTCTTTCAGGGATGCAGTTTGTCACAGTCTCTCAGACAATACTTAAAATACATCATGTTTGTTTTCCCAATAGTTCCTTGGTTTCCATACAGCAAGAGGAAAAGAAAAGCACAGAGACAAGAAACATGTCTGTAAAAAGCAGATGTCTATGTTACATACATTTACTGCTGTACCTATCAACAGACTACTTATGTTCTGGATTTGGAAGGGATGCTTTTCTTTTTGGCCTTGCACAATACATATTTAATCGACACACAGCTAAAGAGATTCCTACAGGTAAAAACACCATTAAAATTGCATAGATTTTCTGTATTCTTTTCATACTAACCATTAATGTAATATGAACCTACAATTTCCTCTTAACTGGGAGACAACAGGATACAGTTTTTACTGACAAAACAACACTTTTGTATGTTTCTGAATCAAAGAAAGTCAAGAGATAAACAAAAAACTGATGCCTTTTAAATGGCAAAAAGACTAAGCTTATGCCTATAGGACATACACATTAAAAAGACAAGCTTTAGTACAGTATTTTTGTTGGTTTTAAAGACAGGAATTCTACTAAAACTACTTTTTCATCCAACCTTTTATAAAGAAACTACTACTTGACAGCTTACAGGGAACAATGACTGCAGGTACTAGCAGGCTGCACTCATTTAAACGAAAATATTAAAATCCCCTGATGAAGTTTGTGACTTCCTTCAGTTATTTATTTGACTTTTGAAGAAGCAGGCTCCTTGTCTCTGTAAGGCTGAGGTGCTGCTCTCTCAGCATCCCCGCAGCGTGCTACAGCTGCACCCCTGAGCGCTCTGCAGCGCTCCAGCAACGCCGCATCCTGCTCCGCAGCCAAGCCCACTGCCTGCCAGGGGCACATCAGCCTGTCCCAGCAAACTGAAACCTTCCTCTTACCTCCACCTCCTTGCTCTTCTCTTTGTTTGTGCCCATTGAACTTCTCCCATTGCTGGCAGTCTCCCGCGCTGGAACTACAGAAATCTGCTGGAGTGGCATTTTTACAGAGCTGCAGGTTGCCAGTACCTGTGTGGATGCCTTATATCTTCACTCCCCCCGAGTAGCCCACCTGTATAATTGTTCATATCCTCTCTTTGCCAAGCTCAGCTCTAAATAAAAAGGGGAAAATGTTATTTGAGAAACGGTGCAGCCAGGGTCTTCCATCAAAAGAAAGAAAAAAAAAAAATCAACAAAGCAGAGCAAATTGCAAACACAAGCGAGACACAGCAGACAAAGAAGTAAGGCACAACAATCCAGGGAGTTTCACATGCTTAGAGTGATGAGTTGCTGCAAGTCTGTGTCTCTGGAGCACCCCGCCATACCACTATCCCCCAAGAGCACCGTGGGAGACAATTCAATTTCTGTGTTACCTAATAACTGTCATGGAAACCAAGGAAACCCAGGTCTCACAGGCCCTTATTAGCAATCGCTTCCCGCGAACGGCACCGGCTCCCACATTTGCAGCAGCTGCCACTTCTGCTTTTGTTTCCCATCCGATTCCACAGGAGCCCACTGAGCACCCCGGACGCTGCCTCGTGCCCGCTAGGTACAGCAGCAGAAGCTGAAAAGCTTAGTGTCCTATTTTGGAGGCAAAATCTCCTCCTTTAAAAGCACAGGATAGCTTGCTGTGTCCTTCATGCGTCTACAATAATCTGCTTAGGTCAAAGGATCTGCCTCGAAGTGAGGAGTAGCGGTGAGCAAGCGAGGTGTAAAAAGGAAGACAAGACTGGGAGGGATTGCAAATGTGCCTTTCTGAGGTTGATAGTAAAAAGTTAACCCTTTGCTGCACTCGTCTTCTCCCGAGACCTCCCCAGAAGCCAGCTCGGCAGGATGAGCCAGGGGCAGGCACACACACCCCGAGAATGGCACTTAGGAGAGCTTCTCCCTCCCAACAGCTGCGGTGCTCTCGGACACCGGAGCAAACACTCAGGAAAACTGTTTCAGCACTTCCCCTCCCCTCAAAATGCAAAACAACAGGAAAAAGGTCCCAGGTGTTGTATTACAAAAATGGATATGAAGAAGGGAAATTCCTATCGTTTATACTTCTCTAAAAAATTGATTATTTTTGAAAAGTATTAGGAATGAATGCCAGCAAAACTGATTTTTATTAAAAATAGTAAAGAAATTATTAGATCAGAAGTCGAATTCTTAGCTGTGTAAATTATTCTGTATAAATAATGCAGGAATGAAAGAAAAAAAAAATCCCCCACCAGGCACCAACGTTTTAATATGCTGTCAATTAAAGAAAAAAAAATATTACCCAAGCCCTGAAATACATCATCTTTATTTCCAGCTGTACAGAACGGCACTTAGAATTCTGACAAGAAATAATAGCATTATAAACAGCCTGGATTCTCTTACAAAGCCAGTGGGGAGGATTTAAAATACTGTTGATTCACTACTCCACTACTTTAGTTACTATTTCTCAGTCTGAGTTAATAGAGCTTACAAGGGACGAGCCTGAGATAAATTGAGATCTGGTTCGGGTTGCCATCCTGATTTTATGTCACTGATTTAAACTAAGGTATATTGACTGGCTGTAATAGAAGAGTTTATAAATGCATTAACAAAGAAACATAATCTGTGCTATGAGTTTAGAGATGCTGCAAGAGTTGAGTATATGTGCACATCTTTATATTTATATCATAAATATTCTATATATCTATAATCATGGAACAGATTTACAGAGAATAAAATTAAGTCTATTGTCATTTACACAGTTCCTTTTACACATTTTTATTTATGTTTTACATGCTAATTCCATTTTTAATTTCCAATACTCCAAAATCAGTTTGAATGTAAGTTTAAATAATTTCCAATGTACACAGGGAGATTTTGAATATAAATAAAGGAAAAAAAGACAAGCTCCAGCTCTACCAAGACAGTGGCAAATCAAAAATTTATTCCAGAAATATTCAAAGACAAGAAATGTTATATACCAGGCTAGTAAAGTTTAACTTTAATCTTAAACTTGATTATAATGTAGGAAATTCCTTTTTAGTTCAATAGAATGTTTTAAAGCTACAAAAAAACTCTTTTCCTTCCTCTGAGGCACAACCAGATTAAGAATTCCTAAACCCGACTCTGCTTTGTCATGATAATCACTCACCTCTTTGATAAAAAATATTGATAGAAAAGTAGAGGGTTTGTGGTATTAAAATGGAAGCTTCCTGTAAATGTGCTTTCATGTATAGTTAAGCTTAAAAAGTCAACCTGCCTTTTGATACTGTGCCAATAATTCTGCATTTGAAATCATATGAACTTGAGGTTTAAATCAGAGATTTCTGGGTTAACCAGTAATCTCTTTAATCCCATCTATGTCTGTTTTAGCCAGAATAAAGACCTTACAGGGCGTGATGTCCTTAGTTCTTTCTAAAATTATGCGTGGCCCCTTTTTTCCCCCACAGTGAACCTATGACATCAATAGGTGTATCAGAAAACCCCCTAGTTCCAAACAAGGGCTGTATTTTAACATTCCGTAGGTCCATGCTTGCATTCTGCTTAACTACTTCATTAATTACATTTCTTCACCATGTGGAGACTTCAAATTCATGTGCAATTGCCTTCCCTGTGCACATGCTGAACACAGCTCTTATCAACCTAAGTGCTAAAACAGGTGGCAGAACAACCAAGCCTCATGCTGCTATACCTGGAAATACAGAGATCACCACTGCTCCATGTAAGGAAGCTGTTAGAAAATACAGGACATATCCAAATGCATATTGTAAAAGCCAGTGGCAGAGGTGTGATTAGGATCATTTTTCATTAGAATTAAGTTTAGTTTTCCATCTTTACTTGATAAAGTTTACTATGATAGAATGGTAAAACATAAAACTTTTGCACATACACCTATGATCTCAGAACACATCTTAAAGAAACAACAAAACTATTGATTTCAATTTACAATGTGTTTCTAGCTCCCAGAGTCCCAACATGGTAAACAAAGTGATTTTATACATACACACACAACCCTCCTTGTTAGAAAATGTATTTACTTCCACTCATCCTCCGTGGTGAACAGGCTGTGGTGTCCTATTTAAAGAATGCTAACTGGCAAATGTACCACCCGAAGAGTCGTAATTTCAGAGCCATGCCTCACCTGAAGGACAGTGTGACAGCTGCTCAGTGAAGTATGAAGCTGTTGTGCAAAACAGCATGATAGGGTTTCAATCTCGGGAGGATAACAATAACAAAAGGGAACTGGTCCCCTGGAGCAGGTGAAAATTACATTGGCAGAGAAAAGGAGTACGTGTTGGGTGTGCATTAGTAATTGATTTACATTAATATAATTCACAGTTCTTGAAGCAAGTAACTACAGAAAAGAGAAGTACCACTCCTCCCTCCTCTTGCTTTTTGCTTGAAACCCTACTGATCCCAACTCAGATAAGCCAAAGAATTCAACTTTATTTTCAGTCACCCAACACATTCCCCTCGGTACATACTTTATGAAGAGTACCAGTCAGATCTTGGTGGCCATGAAGGAGACAAAGACAAAAGGAATCATTTCCTGGTGTCTCACCATGTAGGTCTGCTCCCTAGCTATGGACTACCCTGTGTTTCTGCTCTTGCCTGCAACACATGAAATCTTTCCATCTATTCCCTCCACACATGGCTCCAAGGGTAGTGTCCTCTCTCACACTCAGGACATATACATTCACTGCACAAAACATCCCTAGAGGCACTTCCATAAGAATCTGACAGCAAAAAGGGATCAGAATTATAACCCTAAATACACACACACTGTGTTTTTAGTTTAATAAGAAGCACATCATCTTCTCAGCATAGCCATTTACACAAAACTACTGCTTTGAACTATGAAGACAATCTGATCAGCTATGGTTAATGGTTCAACCATGGTGGTGCAAGTGCCAATGAGAGAATGAAAGACAACAATACAATCCTTTTGTAACACCATTGCAAGGAAACAATGTAGTAGTGTACTGGCAGTTCATTGGCTGCTTATATATAATAGCTCTGCTTACAAATAATAGCTCTGACATCACTTACAGAAAAACTTGTAAAAGACTCTTGAATTTAAAAAAAAACATAATAAGTTTACCTGCATAAATAACACTATCAGAAACCCTTCTTTACTCACACAAAATCATCTTTAGATGTGTACTGCAGCTTTTATATGACCTTTCAGCCAAAACCATATTGAAGTTAAAAAAAAAATCATTGTGGACATAAAACGCTTACAAGTTGGTTGTTTGGACTCCACATTATTTGTCAAAAAGACACATTGGCCACAAATATACAATGCACAAAAAGGTATGTACATACCTTTTTGTACATAGTTTTTGTATAGTCCTAAGATTTAGGAATGATTTTCACTTTCCCCAAAAATTAAACAGAAGAATTACAAAGACTGTGCATGCTACGCTCCCTTTACTAACAGGGATTGCTTCTCTTGTAATCACAACTTAGGTGCAGAGACAAAACTCTGAACTGTACAGCAGCTGTGGAAGCAGACGGATACTAGTGCTAGGTAATGATCAGCTGGGATGAGTACAGTCACTTTATCTAGCAGAAGCTCCTAACACCTAAATCAAAAGTGCAGCTAGCAGTAGTCCAATGCAGACCAAACAGGACTGTTGTAAACCAATCTCTTGGGCTTCCACACCATCCTGAAGCTGACACTGGAATCAAATGAAGTTTTCAGATAAATGAAAAATTCCTTTAGATTTTCTCCCAAGCCTTAAGCCTACAGGAGCACAAAGTTAACCATGCAATTAGGGCAAATATGAAAGACATCTTTAGCCAAGCACAAATATTCCAAAGCAGCAGATTCCAGATGGGAATGGGAAAACCTGTTCTTTTCTGCTATCTGAATGAGTATGCCCTAAATACTGTTCTGCACGGTGGGCTGGCTTCGAATGGAGGAGCATCAGGAATGCAAGTTTTCAGCAGATTTCATGTTCAAGTAAGTCATTAGCAGAAGCAAAATTAAAAAGCTATTTTACAAACTTGAAGAGAATTTGCATTCTTCACAAATAAGAACAAATGGCTGTGAGATATCATATTAGAAGCTGCTTTTTAAATGCCACATAAAGTTGGTATAGACTGGAATGCAGCCATCATGTTACTAGATCTTCAGGGAGGTTTTGGCAGCTTTTTTCCTTGCCTCCTTCAGCTTTGCAATTGACTGAACTGCTGAGAAGTACCACGTAATGTAATATGGTGCATTAGAGCAATAAAGGTGTATTAAAGGTATTAAGGAAGCAATCAACTGAAAATTTCAAACTGATGTCTTTGGATATTTTTCTACATTGCCATTCACAGGATATTGTATGTTATTACACATCATTTCATCAACAACATCACTAAGCACAGGTAATATTCCCCTCCACCAAGAGACTAACAGAAGTCAGTGAAAACACAGAGGAATCTATTTGCCACTTTTATATTCTGTGCAGATATATTGCCTAAGTAATCTTAGAACATTTCTAGAAAATCTGAAAATCCAAGGTCACAGAGTGGTACAAGTCAAAAATCAAAAAGTAATAGCTGAGACTGAATTAAAATCTGACTGGTACCTCAAATAAAAGTTTACCTAGCCAAAACTTAGATTGATGAAAGCGAGATATGAAACGACAGAATGGTGATAAATCAGATAAAATGTTGCCCCCAGCTATTAAAACCAATTATCTTTGTTATCTCCCAGCAAAGAGAATTAAAACCAACTCATTTTCACTGCCAAATGCAAAGACCTTCACGGATGCCTCCAGTGTAGTGTTTGCATTAAGCTTACTCTATTTAAATTAAACCAAGCATACTATTCCCTCATTACACTGCAATGTCCCCATGAATAAGGTACAAGGGAAGACCTGTAAAGTTCTAAAAATTGCCAGTAACTTGAACAGCTCATATAGAATTTAGAATTTTTGTTTAAATATAACTAAAACTTATAAAAATTATCAGAAAAAGTCAACTACCAACTTTAAGGCAGAATGGGCAGACTATGCATTTAACCAATTTACACTAAAAAAGTGCTGAAACTATGCTATTAAAGTATCCACTGAAGAAATTATTTATACTACAGTGACACTTAGCTACTCACTATACAGACAGGACTCCCACTATATTTATTCTAATTTGCAATACCCAACTTGTGTGTATGCCCACATGTACTAAGAGGTCCTATTACCTCTGTAGTTCTGGTGAGAGGAACATCTACTTCATAATGAATTCTCAGGCACCCCTCTGCTTACAAATGTTGTTGACCTTCGACAACGTAAAGGCAGTATGATTTCATAACAATACATATTTGCATATATATTTATAATCTATAAAATTATGTTCCTGCAATTGTAGTGGTGGAAGTGATCTGCATGCCATGCTGCCTAGCTGCTCATTTCCACCAGCAAACAAAATTTAAATGGTGTTGTCCATGTGCCTCTTCAGAGTAAAAGGTAAATAAACACATTGCCACACAAAGTATTATTTCCCACTTCTACATTACATACATGAAAAAGGTATTTAAACAGCTCTCTAACATAAAGTGGTTGACAGTCTTTATGACAGAAGCATCAAAATTTAGCAAGCAGTGGAATCCACCTGCTCAGTTTTGGGTTAAATGCTGCAAATCTGAATCCATTAATCTTAAAGAGTTCCAGTACTGCTTGGTAAGAATGGACTCAAGTTCTTGGCCAGCTTTCAAAGCTGTCAGTCAACACAGGAGGAGGGGGGCACAATCCTGGAAGACTTGGACAACCTTCTAGATGAGAGCATGAGAAACGGGATGAAGTTCAATAGTACAAGCAACCCAGTCATGGCACTGGTAGAACAGGAAAAAGAAGTTGGGCAGCAGCCAGGAGCACAGACTGATTTAAGGATCAATCTGGATCACAGTATTCCTCTATGAAAGGATGACTGGAAAATGCTAGTTATCATCAGCTGCAAAAACATAAACATAGTCCCAGGGTGCACCAACTAAGTTATTTTCAATTCTTAGTCCTGAACAAAGTACACCAGTAATTTCCTCAAATACTAGACTTTTTTTCTCATAGTCTGATCATCAACATCAAAGAGATCCTGAACTTGAACACAGTAGGAAACTGTTCTAAAAAACCTGCATAAAAGAAAATTATTTGCTAACCCACCTGCTTCTGTTACTAGCCACATATAATTATACTGTTGTTTATTTTTAATGCAGATATTCAGGTACACAGTATTATATTCTGAACTGTGTTCTCAATTGTTATTTGATGAAGAAAAAAAGGGATATGAACAATTTGTGATCAAAAAATAACAGGTCCATTTGTGTGAATATTGAAAGTCTACAGACTTTCAATTTAGAGATTTGCCATGCTTGCTAAGCTTTGTTTCATGAATCTCAGCTGCTAGAATGTTTAAGGTACGTGAAAAAATGTAAGACGTAATTTAAACACTCAAATGTATATTTATTCAAACCACTTTTTAAAAGATAGTTCTTCTCAACTTCTTACAGGTGTCTATCATTGATTATACTCCACTTTTCCCTTTATTTCACATGGCTATCTGATCACCTTATAAACATTGCTATTTCCCTAATCTCATCTGCTGTGACCCCTTTCTCCTTCTCCAAGCAAAATTTTATCATTGTCTAAATACTCATATTCCAAAACCTATAACTACTCTACTTTTTGAATATTTTATTCTGTAACCAGCTTTATTCACAATTACTCAATTTTAACAAATCTTCTATATTGAACAAATGTTTAACCTTATGTCCAATTTGCACATTGTCTGGCTTCAAAATTTCTCTCACTGCTTCAGAGAGAGTAGGGCGCAATGCCAGTATGGTAAGGATGTCGTTAAATTACAGCAGCATGGAATTAGGGTGTATCTGTACAAACATTGCAGAGGTGGAAAATTCATTTTAAATTTGCTGATGGTTTTAACCCAGAAATTTCCCTGGCTTCTTAATTTTAAGACTACAAGAAGTGAGATTATGCTTCTCTTTAATGCTATGAAATAGCTTAAATGAATTCTGATACCAAGATTCATTTTAACTTGTAGTGCATCTACAGGATTAACCCACTTCAAAACCACAGATTTGACATTCTTGAATCATTTTCTTTACAGTAGCACAGAATGGGAAGGTTGGAAGGGACCATAGTGGGTCATCTGATCCAACCTCCCTGCTCAGGCAGGCTCAACATGAGTCCAGACAGTTCTTGAATATCTTCAGTGAGGGTGACTCTACACCACCTCTGGGCAACCTGATCCAGTCACTCACACAGTAAAGTTCTTCCTCATGTTCAGACGGAACTTCCTGTGCATCAGGTTCTTCCCATTGCCTCTTGTCCTATGGTCCAGCGCCACTGAGCAGAGCCTGGCTCCACTCTCTTGGTAACCTCCCTTCAGACACTGACAGACATTGATGTGGCCCCCTCTCAGTTGTCTATTTTTGAGGCTGAACAGGCCCAGCTCCCTCAGCTTTTCCTCATAAGAGAAATGCTCCAGTCCCTTCACCATCTTTGTTGATTTACCTCTAGTGAATCCATGCTGACTACTCCTGACCACCTCCTTGTCCTCCATGTGGGTGGAGACGGCCCCCAGAATGAGTCATTACACCACGTTATCAGGGTCTCAGGTGGGGCTGACTGGCCAGTAGCTCCTTGGATCCTCCTTCATGCCCTCTTGGAAGATTGGGGTGACATTTGTTTTTTTCTAGTCCTCAGGCACATCTCCTCATCACCAAGACCTTTCAGAGATGATCAAGAGCAGTCTAGCTATGCTGCCCAGCTCTCTCACCACTCACAGATGCATATCATCAGGGCCCATGGACTTGTGGATGTCAAGTCTTCACCACTAAGTGTTCTCTACCCAATCCTCCTTGACTAAGGGAAAATCCTTCTTACAACATGCCTTTATCCTGGTCTCCTGAGTCAGAGATTCCTGAGGGCTGATCTTGCCAGTGAAGGCCCATGGAAAGGTGGCATTCTGTAACTCAGTCTTTTCTGTGTCCTCTGTTACCAGAGTCCCCCCTCCATTTAATAACAGGCCCACATTACCCTTATTTTTCCCTTTATTATTGATGTATTTGAAGAAACTCTTTTTTGCTTTCCCTGACATCCTTGGCCAGATTTAATTTCAGATGAGCCTTGACCTTCCTCATCTCATTTCTACTTCCACAACCTCTCTCCATTCATTCAAGCAGCCTGATCCTGCTTCCATCACTCGTGTGTTCCCTGATTAGGCTTGAGCAATGACAGGAGTTATTCATCCACAAGATCTCTTACTGCCTATGCCCAATTTTGCTCATTGGGATGCACCATTCTTGAGCCCAGAGGAAGTGATCCTTGAATATCAACCAACTCTGTTGGACTCCTCTTTCCTGCAGGGCCTGTTCCCATGGGGTTCTTCCAAGAATATCCCTTAAGAGGCCAAAATTTGCTCTCCTGAAACCCATGTTTGTAATCTTACTTGCTACCCTACTTCCTCCTTGCTCATACTAAACTCCAACATTTCATGTCAAGGTCCAAAAATTTTGCTTTAATATCCAAATATTTCTTAATTTTAAGAATAAGCACTATTGTAAGTGGGTGACACTGCTAAACTACTGCCACCCACCTATTGTATGATTTTGACTTAGAAGGAAGTAATTTGGTTGTATTTGCTCACTTTGTTACCCAGTAGTTCTTTATTTATTTTGCTAACAAATTGAACCTCCTGTGAATTTAAATGCTTTTGTTTCATTCTGTAAGGAAATTATTGATGTTTTTCAATTAAAGTGTAAGCCCAGAAGGAACTGATGCCTGACTGATACCTGGGGTCAGCTGCCTTGTTTGCCAGAGTAAACAGACATGAAGAACAGAATTTCGATGTAAATGAGCCACCAGAGGGAGCTCATCCAGCCTGCTGAGTATAATAGAACTATATTGACATTGGCAAAAGTTAATTAAACATTTTTACAGGGGTCACTGACTGAGTTCAAAAGAGAGCACATTCCCTGGCTGTATCTCTACATGCCTGAGAAGCTAATGAAATCAGAAAAAGTTATTTCTTTAACATGGAATGTATTTCTGATTAAATAAAGATAATTAAGTTTAGAAATCCATGATACAGCATTCTTCTAAACAAGCACAAGACTTTTCTTCATCCATCTTTATTTTCTCCAGATAACAAGAATTTCAAAGTCTTATTAAACTACAAAACAAAAAATGGGATTAACTTTGTAATTTAATCTTAAAATTGTGAAAGTATGCCAAAAGCAGAGTCACATAACTAGTTCAAAGATATTAATTTCTAATCAAATGCAGTTTGGCATCACGATGCTTACCTACTCCTGTAATTAGTTATTACACTTGGATGGACATTGCCATACTAACTTAGAGTTCATTATCACAGCTTTCTCATTTAAATTGCAGCAGTTCAGAAAAAAAAAATCCCTCAAGCTCCTGTTCTGAAGGATCCAATGGTTACTTTCAAACTTGTGAACATTTTTTGAAAAGCAATACTGAAATGAAACTTATTCAGATTTTTGCATGTTGCTTACTGATCAAGGAATCAAGATTCTGGCAGGAGGTTATTTTGTCTGTTACTTTTCCATGGAGCTCAGCATCTAACAGTGGTAATTCAGCATGGCACATGCAGGAGAAGAAAGATGATAAAATTATTTCCTAAAGGAAAAGCACCCTCCAACATAAACTCCCAGGCTTATCATCATAACTCTCCCTATGTATTTCTGAAGATGATGGGTCTTAAATATTCCTTCCAAATTAACACAACTCTTCCACAGATTTAATTATATATTTGTGCTACCCCCATTACCAGTTTTCTAAACACCGCAAGATTAATTTGATCATACTTTTATCTTAACTCTGCCTGCATGCTTTGCTTTGGAAGATAAGATTAAATGTAATGTGTTATTTCATTTATCTCTTCTTTCAGGCTTCAATAAAAAAACTGAATTTTCACCAATACCACATAAAAGTAGCACTTTTTGGAGTTAACTCCCATGCAATGTGAGGATACTATGAAAAGCACTTGTTCTGTAATCACACTCCTACTTAACCACTGGAAGAAAATCCAGCCTAAGAAGATCTGATACCAGTTAAAGTTCTTTTAAGTTCCATTAAGCACTTCAGAGTGCCCACTTCCTCCACACAGCTATTTCACCTTTGGTGAGCGTGATTTTTCATCATTTGCCCATAGCAATCAAAAAACAATCAGGAAAAAAAGTTACAATTGCTCTCTAGTATATTTTCTGAAGTCATCTTTTCCAGGAATATTTTCAGATACAAGTAAGTTTTTTCTTGTTTTTCTCACTGAAAAACTGCAATTTTTAAAAGAGTCAGAAGACATTATTAAGAGCCTGAATTAACAAAGGGTCAGATTTGTCAATCTCCTGATTAACAACAGCTAATAAATTCATTTTCAGGATTGAAATAAGATTTACTACCCATCCCCTTGTGCTATAAATATATCCAGTTTCTTCACATCATATACTGATTAAAAGTTTCCTTTGTACTGTTGAGTATCTTACCGATTACCGTTACCATTACATTGTCAATTGTCACACACATTTTTATAGTATAGCAGTTTAAGGCTCTCTAGGAGTGACTTCCAAACACTAGCAACAGTTCCCACATCATTTATACTCTGCAAAGGAAAACTCAATTTTATAAAGCTCAGCTTTATGAAAGTAAGAGTTTTCATCAGCCGTTCTCTGAGCACACAGATATCCCAGATCTGAAAGTCAGGATTACACTGTAACACCTCCGAGATGAAAAACCACTCCCACCTATCTGCTTCTGGGATTTAAAAGCAACCATTAAACACATAAGCAAAATCACAGCCAGAAAATCCACTATGATCATACTAAAAAACTATCCTTTTCACTCTAGTCATTAATTTAATCTACACTGACTATCTTTGAAAAAAATTCTTGATTTGTCCTTTGTTTTCTTGAAAGAGAATTTAGTGAAATGTGAGTCTTAGAAGAAAAAATACATACTAGATATCAAACATGCTTCATGACATTAAGGAACTGGTTCAGATCAAAGAAGAGAAATCTAGAAATAGAGAATATTTTTGAAGCAGAAACTGAGTATTTTCTGAAGCTAGCAAAATCTCCATTTCAGCCAAATATTTTTGAGGGGAGATTTTTAAAATTCCTTTAGGAAAGCTTGCAAAGAAAACATTTCCATGTTTCCCAGAAGGATGAGTCTCAAAGCACCTTGAAAAAAGTCTGCACCATAAAATATTTGCAAAAATATTGAGGCACATCTTGTTCTATTACCACTTTTTTCTAACATCATCCATTGATAAATACTTTGTAGATACTAGTATTTTAAGAATCATTTACCTTATAATAGTGTTCTATCTCATAAATAGATTGTAGAATTTCCTCCTACTTGGCTCTTGCTCCCTCCCTCCAATATTCTTCAGCTGCCTGACAAGGTATTTTATCACCTAAATCTCATCCCACTGGACTTTTCCAGCTTAAGTAGTAAACTTAAACCAACTTAATCGAAAACCCAGAGCTGTCTTATCTCACTGAAATTCTCATTTCAGATAGAAAATGCAGTTAAAAATGACCCCTTGCTACCTGATTTTCCTTCACTGGCAGTAAGGAAAACTGAAGTGACACAAAACAGAATAAGACCTATAATAACAATACTCTAACGTGCATTTACCAGAAAGACTAAAAAGCTGGTGTCTGTAAGACACAAAGCAATGAATGAAGCAGTTTTGTTCTCCCCTATTACTCAGCTAAGAATGAAATACTTCCCACAGCCCTGAGCTGTTGCAGTCCCACTAGCTTAAAAAAGCTACAAGATTGTGTCAACTAAGCCAGAGCTATTAGTGGCACTGGGTCAAGAGTTTCATTGCATTTGTGACGCAAAGGCAAAATTTCCCCTTACTGCTGCCCACAGCGCAGCCCACCCTGGATCCAATTAATAGCAGGTACAGATCCGTTTTTAGATCAAGTGCCCTACAGTGGCAATTTTTGGAACTGTTTGCTTTAGAAAAGCGGTGAAATTTCCCACTGTTGCCTGAGCACGAGTCCCTGGTAGCACATGAGTAACAAAAAGCTGAGAGCTGCCCTTCTCTGAATTGCAGAGCCCGGTTTACCCAACGCAGAGGATGACTACGAGCATGACGCACGCAGGAGCATCTGCCTTCTATGCTGTCTGCTCAGCTGTGGGTGCAATTTTCTTCATTTAACCAGTACTCTTTTTTGTTTGTTTTTGTTTGTTTAAGTGGCTTTCCTTGTAAGCTTCTTGACGAGCAACTTTCTCTCAACCAGAAAATAGGGGATAAAGGACAGAACAACTAAGCTATGTTTAAAGAAAAAAGGCACTGCTGTAAAACTCTGTTTTCAACCCACGTGTTCTTTGTATATTTAGATGTTAGGCACTCCTACAGGAAAAAAATATTTCTTTATATGTGTGCCATGTCTAGAAAATTAGAAACTCTATCTAAATAAAATCAGAACTTTCAGGCTATAAACTTTCAGTAACATAAAATTACATTTGTTAAAAATAAAAAAGATAAAAATCTTCTGATTTCAAAGAATCATTGCAACCCTTCCCACCTTACACTCCTTGCAAAAATAACAGTGCTCAACTTATGTCTGTAAATACCATCTCTTCCTCCATTCAGAGATCACAGTTCTGAAAACATCTGAGCACAGGTATTGCGGTACTTTTCTTGCAACAAACAAAGAAGACTATTGCTATGACTTATTCTAACATCAAGTAAGCAGATACGTATGCTTATATAGGTACAGCCTAACACTGCTGCAAGGTCATAAACATTCACTGTGACACTCCCACCCCATCAGGTTCGCTTAAACAGTATGAAATCTACAAAACTTCCACCTGCAAAAACATTGATAAAAGGACAGATCATCCAGCTGGAGGAAATGAATGATGAAAAACAAAAGTGCATAAAGTAATGAAAGATGCACAGAAGAAGTAGGTCAGAAACAGGAAGCAAGAGCCTATTAAACGAAATTGTAAGGAATAAATTTCATAAACTGTAAAAGGCTGGCATTCTCATGGCACAAAATCAACCTAAATAATTCAGTTACAGGTTGTAGCTAAATTCATAATTACACTAAGAATCAGAAGATGTTTAGATGCTTTGTTGATAGAATTGTTTATAGTGTATATTATCAAATTCAAATTTAGGTCTCAGATGAGACTTGTAAGAGCTAGTAAGATAATTTTAAATTGTAATTGGTTAAGAATACATCTCTCCAGAGGAGTTCACATCTGCCTGCTTCAAAGTGTTCAACATGCCATCATTCCACTTAATAATAACAATACTAGCAGTAGTAGTAGTAGCATAGCTGTACTTAAACGCATTTCTCAAATACAACAAAATTCTTATTCATGGTGACATCTTTGAAAATTTATGTGGATTATAAAAAACATTGCAATTCAGAGAAATCTTCCAGGAAAAAAAAAATAACAGCTTATTTTTATATCTTTTTGTCTCATAATTCTGCTTATGCATAGGTCTTCTCTATTTTGTATATTTAGCTCCATTAAAATAGAGTGTGATTTATTTAGGGAAAAAAAAAAAGCAATGTAATTTGAAATAAGAGACACTCAATCTCTTCCAAAACAAAATATCTCCATCTATGGTCAGAAAAGAATTGCTGTGATTTTTGCTTTCCCAAGAACTGAACATCAGCTTTCGATCTCCCTTTGCGAGCAATGCAGTTACATTTTGCCAGCTCTCAGGAAATGTCTTCATTCTATCACCTCACACAAAGACAGCTCCAGTCTGACACACGAACGCTGCCACTGCCCAGCCAGTGAGGGTAGAGCCCTCCACTGCCCCTCCTCAGCTCCAGCCTTGCAGTGCCACAGCTGGGCTCCCTCTCCACCACAGAAGAAGGCTTGGCTGTTCTCCTCTCTCAGGGTGTTCATGTGTGAGTAGATGGAAGCCAGCCTGTTACTGAGCTGGTGGAACCAGGAGACACTCCAGGATCTTCCTGCCCTCAACTGAGCTAAAGTGAGTCATTATAGATAATTAATCTACTTCCTCAACATGCACACTACTCCCACCTCTTCAACAGATCATTTCAATATGAAAGCCAAGTTTATTTCAAAATGGAAGTCGTTGGTATCCAGTTTCTTTGACAGATATACATAGGGGAAATAGTGTATATACACAATCTAACCCTTAGCCACATAAAGTGTGTACAGTCCACCCTCCAAAGCAACAGCTCTCCTCTGCAAAGCCAGATGTCTGGACAAATTTCATGCTCTGAAATCAACAGAGAAAATTAGTGCTCTCAGCGCTAACAGCCTCAGGAATTAACTTTCTGGACACTTTTCACAAACAAGTTTATCAAAGGAAGTTTTCACTTTAGCAGGAATTCTTAAATGACTTCTACAAAACATTCTAGGAACGGTATCTTCCAAAGGACTACAACATTAATACCCATCATTCCTCTCTGACCTATGCAGTGCCAGATGCCTCAGCAGGAAACCCCCATGCACAGGAGGAATCACACACCTCTAGTCCAGCCATTTCTCCAAACTCGGAACAAGATGACCCAGGCATGTTGCAGGGTGTACCTGCTAAGAAATTCTAGCTGTAACTAGTTACAACTATATGTTCTAGCTGTTTAAACACAAAAAAGTACCACCTATCAGGACTATTTTTCCAATTTTACTACTAACAACAAGACAACTGAGCATGGAAAGGCCAAGGATTGCAGCAACACCTATGCAATGCTAGTAAAGGGAGGTGGCAATAGTGCACAAAACCTTGTTTTCCCAAGATCTTCTACCCAGCTCTGTATGATGCAAACCATGCACACTGCTGGGCTATTCAACCAAAAAAGCCCACAAGCTGCTGATACCTCCCAGCTCCTGGCCAACAGAAAGATAGCAGCACAGGCAGACAAGTCTTGCTTGTTTACTTACTTTTAGAATATAGACTTCACTGATTAATCACAAAAGTAGAAACACATCAGTATTCCTACTGCCTTCCTGTCTGTTTGACAGTAATTTCTCATGTCACTCTTCAGGCTGTTTTGTGTTAAATAAACCTTCTGCTAACAGTCACAGCCACAAACCAAAAGCTGTACGAAGAGGGTATCTTGAAGAGTGAGGGGTACAAAAGCCATACAAAATCTAAAAACACAAACAAGCTATCAGAGATTATTGCACAGCTGAAAGTCAATGCTCTCACAATGCACACATGATTTTTAAAAAAGGAAATAAAAACAACCCCAATCTCACAGCTACACAGACCTGACATTAATGCTAAACTAGTTAATTGAGGAGCAAAAGCACCTCTTGACATTCTAACTGTTTTCTAGCTAGCAATTTCTTATGATTCATGCAGTGTAGGTTTACCTGAAATAGACTACAACAAGAAACTGCAATCAAAGTAATTACAGAAGTATGAATTTGCCTCTCCCATTCAAGTTTAGAGGCATATTTTACATATTTATTCCCAGGAAACAGTGAATCCTTAAACCATTCTTGCATGAATCAGCCCATAAAAACAGTGCTGTCTTTGGTTCATTACATTAAACAATAATTACACTCTTTAGCTCTGTGGAAGGCACAAGAAGGCCAAAATCATGACAGTCCTTCAGACTCTATCTGTAGTCTACAACAAGAGTAATCTTGCAGAATGACATTTCCTGAGACAATCACCTAAAACCTGCCTTCAGAGGAGGGAGACACAACACTCAGTGACACATCAACTTCTAGGCAACATGAAGGAAAAAAATGGAAGTTGCTTCTATACCAATGTGAGGTTTCTCAGCAATGTTCTACTTTCAGTGGGTCCAAAGAAGCTCCCCAGAGAGAAGTGTACTTGTGTGGGCACTCTGGAGGTCCTGATGCCCCCCTTGCACCTCTATGACAGAACAATCCTTCCACACCATAAATTATCAGTACTGAAGTTTTTGTCTGCTGGGAAGCTGAATAAAGTTTTCTGCTTGAAGCCAGATAATACGATATGCAGACATACAACATAATACCATATCTCACCCAAAACTGGTGTCTTTGTTAAAGGGTTTGAATTAGACCATAAAGAATTTTCTTTGTACCTTTTCTAGTATCATTATGAATCTTTCTCTAACGTGCATTGCTCTTATTTGCAGGACAAACAATTATTTGCAAACAGACTCAACAAAAAAAAAAAATTCACTGTCTCTTAATCCCAGGTAACCTTTCCTGTCAATAGACTAACTGGAGAGTAATATCCAAGGAGTGTAACAAGCAGGTGAAGTAAAAATAACAGGCTACACACCAATGCTCATTTCCTTCCCTCCCAAGCTACTTCTGTAGCATGGTCAAGACAGACAAGAGGAACAGATGCAAATTCAGTCTCGAGAGAGGCTGTGCCAAATCCTGTTGCACTATTTGAAAGCATATACTGTACCCACACTGTGCTAAATGAGGGAATCAAAACATTTATAATTTTATATACATTCTCTAAACCTACAGATAATTAACCAGGGACTTCTTAATGATAACAATACATAGAATTAACGTATATTTTCACAACACTGAAAATAAACTAAGAAGTTTCTTCTACTGAATTTGAAAAACTTTAGACCAATCAAAAATAACTATTCCGTGAGTTCAGAGGTACTCACTGCTTGTATCATTCCTTTTCTTCTCTCCCACTGGACCTCAATTTTTTTTATCCATTGAAACAGAGTATGTTACCTTCCATTCCTCAGAATTCTTTGTAATATTTTTTTCTTTTGCTTTTGTCTTTTTTTTTCATCAACTCTTTTTCAACTTTAGCACTGCTTAGGTCATGAGGAGCTATCAAACTCTTAATTTTTAAGGCATCTTACAGAATTCTCCATCTTTCCTTATGTTCAGCAGGTAATGAAGCCATGCCTGGTGGACTATGAATGCTGTGCACATGTTGACTAGCACCGTCTTGATATCTACACATGCACTGTGACCTGAGATTTAGGAATTTTATGCCTAGAGCAAATATTAACTCCATACTGACTGTAAAGAATAAAATATTTTGGTTTAGCTTCATCGATGCTCTTTACTGTGTCAAAATATTTAACTTACAGGAGACTTTTTCCCAACCACTGCTTTCAGTGAATATTAGGTACCACATATTTTTTAAAACAAATAAATTTCATGGAGCCTGTCCCCTTATTTCACCTTCAGCAAATCATAGTTAATAGGTCTGATTTTAACAAAGCATGAAATTACAGCTCAGCACAGCGTAAATTAACAAGCAACAACAGGGACAGCTGTTGTATTTCTTGTTGTCCTAAGTTCAGATATATCTATTTATATCCCTCAGTATACCCCTTATTAAAAAAAAATCTTCATAATAAGTAATGAAGCAAAACATGAAAGACCTTTGCAATAATTCTATTCTCCTTACTCTGCAATTTAGGTTTGTATAAACTTATGATCAGGAAGATGCTTACAGTATGCAGAAATGCTACAATTAAAACTTGTATTTCCCTGAATATAGTGACAGAAGCTGACATGAAAACATATGCCAGGTAACACCTGATATTAAATTTCAAGTCTAAGTTCAGTTTAGAAAGACAAGAGGCAGGCATGGGGAGAGCAGTGGAAGATTCACTCCCCTATAATCAGTGAAACCTTAATTAGAACTGTGCGTGACACTCCTTGAAAATTAATGTGCTTTTAGGGTATTGGAATTTTCTACAGCAAAAGAGTCTGTGTTAGTGTTCACCAGTTTCCATAGATAGTAATTCAATTCTTACTACTGCTTTTGATAGAGTGTTTTTGGTTTTTTAACTCAGTTAGTCTTTCCTTTTGCTGCACTTGCACAGGACCCCACCAGGATCTCCAAATAATTGACCCAGCCTTGTAGCTGTGAATCAAGAGAAGGTATTCCAAACTTTTTTTTTTTTTTTTCCCAGAGAACATGAGCAGAATAGGAGAAAAAGATAAATTCTCAAACATCCACAAAGGTAATTACTCAAAGAAAATGAGGAACACCTGTGGCTGTGCATCAGCAAACATGCCTTTCCTAAATGGGAATAATTTATTGTGCAAACAGAACATTTCTACTCTTAAATTTCTGTCAAAGTGAATGACTATCATATTAAGAACTTCTGGTTCATATGTAGAATTCTTGGTTCTTCTATAAACATACAGCAGTAGACTTTGTATTACTCCTTATTTTACACACAACATATTATGAAGGGTAGAATTTTTATCTTTTATAAGCACAGGACTGAAATACTATTTTGATAGTGACTAGCTGAACATAGAACAATCCAATTGTGGGGTGGGGGGAAGGTGGAAAAAGATTCTTATTTTCTTACTTGTGGCCTTTCAGTACTTAAAGGGAGCTTATAAAAGAGAGGGAGAGTAACTTTTTACACAAGTGGAAAATGGTAAGACAAGTGGGAAGAGTTTTAAACTAAAAGAGGGGACATTTAGATTGGATTTTAGGAAGAAATTCATTATCCAGAGGGCAGGAAGGCACTGGAACAGGTTGCACAGAGAAGTTGTGGATGCCCCATCCCTGGAGGTGTTCAAGCTCAGGCTGGATGGGCTCTGAGAAACCTGGAAGCTGTCCCTGTCCATAGCAGTAGAGCTGGAATGAGTTGACCTTTATGGTCTCTTCCAACCCAAACTATTTTATGATGCTATGATTTTTCAGCCAGCTAATATTAATAAAAATAATACATGGAAACTCCTTTAAGAAGAAAAATATAACAATTACAAAACTGATCATAATTAATTGCCACCACAATCTACAGATCTCAATGAGTTATGTTGTTGCTTGTCTGTGTATCATGACAGCCAGTTTTACAATGCTGATTAATTAATTCAGAATACTAGCAGGTACATCAACTGAATAACAGAAAAGTTTTCAATCAATACAAAAATTAGCAGTATGGAATTATTTCTAGCAAAAAGACAAATAATTTGGAACTATGAAATGGTTAAAAATGTTAGATTTCTCTGTCTTGTAGCAACCTGTACTCATAAAATAATTGTAACAATAACAACACCATCCTTTTCCTATGTTTTTTCTGTTTATACCAATATAATGATTGAATATATTAATTATAAAATCAATTGCAGTCTACAGTAAGAAATATTATTGGATATTGCTAGCTCTTTAACCAGACTTCAGAACTGTCTATAACTATATAGCAATAGACAACGTTTCAAATATTTCAGATCAGGAAAAAATACTTTTCTGCTATTTTGTCCTCAAATGCAGTCATGCTATTAAAACCAGTGTGTTTACAGGATTCCAAACAATGCATTTGCTGTCTGGGAGGCTGTAAATGTACTTTATTGCTCAGTGTGCAATACAACACCCAGCATTTGCATCCTGTCAGGGACTTTCCTCCATGTTCTCACCTATGATTTTTCCCAGTCACTTCTGTACTTTTGTCCCAACTGTTGTCTTATCTTCACTGAATATAAATATCTCTAATGGATACACACCCACCCACACACATGTGCACACAAATAAAACACTAAGATTTCTCAGGGAGACATGAAGAAAATAGCAAAAGCAATTAATTGAAAGAGAAGACAAATTGAAATAAATTAACCTATTTTAACTCAATCTTACCTCTTCTCATTTGTGTTCTTTTAAGGCTACTGTTATGATACTGGAAATCCACCTGACTACTGCTAAGCAATTAAACCTATCAAATAATACTGAAAATCTGACTAATTCAGTTATTAAGACAGCATTATCAGAGGAGCACTTTTTCTTTGCTCTTCCTTGACTAATTGTAAAAGACTCCTTGAATTATCCTGAAATAGCCCATCTGGATTCTTTGACAAAACCAAAAGAAATGCTCCAATGCTGCAGTAATTTTAATGCACTCAGGATAACACAAGACAATTGCTGAAGTTGCACTGTGTGAATATTTATATAATAAAGACAATAACAATCAGTTTCTACTTCATAACTCAAAGCGCAGAATTAAAATCTTAATTTCTAACAGATTTGCTTGTATTGGTACTTTATGGTTGTCTCAAGTCACATCAAAGTAGTAAAGAAATATTGAGACAAAGAAGCACATTTTGAAGAAAATCAAGTAAGTATCAGGAGATTTTCTGAAACTTCAAAAGGAGCTTGAAATGTGGAGCTTGAAATGTTTGGAAGTTTTTATTTGGTTGAAGATTTTATGTCAAACTAAATTACCTATTCTGCCCATGTAAAGGCATAGCTGCTACTTTAAAATAGAGTGCTAGCTAACAAAAAAAATTCTGAAATTATTGCTTTTAAAGGATTAAACACCTACTATCAGTTTTGAAACATTTTTCAGTAGTGATTTTCCCCTTATAATTTTCAAGAACTTGCTATCTAGGTGATGTGTAGTTGAACTATGATAATTACATACAAAAAGGAAAAAATTAACATACTGCTGAAATTGTAGCTTGCAAACTCCCAATCTCCTTCAGGGTATACTTTTTTGGCATATTTACATATTTTCAAATTATATCTTTTGACAGGGACTAAGAACTTCTGTATTCTGTTCTAAGCTCTGCCACCACCCACGTGAACCTGCCAAAATCAAGCCTAATGGTTTTGGTTCCTTGTGTAAAACGGATCTTTTAATATTTCTCTGGCAATTTTGCTAGGAGAGCAAGTTCATATCTCCCAATTTAAGTATTTTGATGTAGACAATTAGACTCAAGATGAAAGTCACAGTTAAAATTCGTAAGTGGAGTTTATTGTGAGATATATAAAAAATTAAATTAGTTCATTTTAGCTTGAAGAAAATTCTTTGCCACGAATGCCACAATTGTAAAGGGTTACTATCATATAATTTAATAACTCTGAATCCCAAAGATGTTTCAGTCACAGCAGGCACCCACACAGGAAATCTTTGCAAAGAGCTTTTAGTGGTAGTTTCACACTCTCATACAAGTTTAAATAATTTGTATCCTTCACTTTTAAAATAATTTCTGAAAAACAAGTAATTGCAGTTTAGCATGCATCACAGTGGATGTATAATCTGTAATGAAACAGCATGAAAATCTTGTTCACTGGATTCAAAACCTTAACAGGTGTTAGGGAAAATGTTAGATTTAGTTATTTACTTAGAGGAAAAATGCTTGTTTGGGCTTTTCTAAAATACAGAAAGTGAATATTAGCACGTGTTACCACATAATGCACATGGAAAGGTTTTCTACACAATTAAGCTGCAAGTCAAAATGCCAAAATGAAGTGTTTTTCCCCACCACACTATGATATAACTTAATTTTTAACAACAGAAAAGAAGAACTTACAGGTAAAGCAATCTTTTAGAAAATTTCTGCTATGACAGAGCTTCACACGACCTTTCACATTACTTCCTGGGTTCATTTCCTAGGAGAAATAAAAACAAGGCACATGTGAAACCAATTGCAATGTTAAAATATTGTCTGTTTCATTGCCTTAAAACAGGTTATGAAGCAAGGCTTGGGAAAACTTTTTAGGCTGGTGTCTTCCAAAAGGCCTAACCTAAAGTAAAAATTCTGGACTTGAAAGGTAATCTTAAATAATTTTTGTCAAATCCTGTACCAGATACTGATATCCATTAATCTTTCTGTAGACTTTCAGACTGATTTGAGATTACTCCTCGATCTTCCTGAACACAGGAAAACCACACACTATCTTCCCTCTATCAATCAAACCAATACAAAAAGCTTTTGCCTAGCCAGTTAATCCATGAGGCATTGGCAGGATAACATTCAAAAACAAAGCTTAATAAAACAAACAAAAAAAAAAAAGCCAAAACACATAATCAGTTCTCCAGCAATGCTTTTTATACATATTTGCTCACAAAATAAAGAGTAAAATACATAAAGCACTTAACTGAAATAGTTATCTCATAAGAATAGCAAATACAAGCTCTGTCCTGCAAGGGACTCGAGCCAGCAAGAGAACAGAGGTGCACAGGCACCTGTGGTGGGTATTTGCAGCAGGGAGCTCCCTGCTGGGGGACAGTGCATCCCACAGCTGCTGCTTGGGGAGGTTTGCAGCCTGCTGGAGACTCAGATAAGCCATTGCAAAAGGCTGCTGCAGACTATGACCCTCTGCTGCTCTTCCATACAAGCACCAAAGATGATGCCAGAGGCAATGAAGAAAGTATTGAGCACTGATTTATGCTGCTGATTTTGGGGGGGATTAGGGTCAAGTGCATGGAGACCCCAGGCAGCTTTCTTCTCAATCCTTCCAGAAAAGCAGAAGGGTGAAAAAGGAAGTAAGAGATCCGATAAGAATTTGTTGTGCAGTTGGTGTGGGCTATGGGGTTTTGGATTTTAAATGATCATGGTATATTCTACAAGGACAGAGGATGGTTTAGCAGAGATGCTGTCCACATAAGGGGAGAAAAACATTTTGCCAACAGGTTGGCCAATCCAGTAATGAGAATTCAAACTAGGAATAACAGGAGTAGGAGAGCATGACCAGCAATCAAGGGAGGAAGTAAAGGACCGGGCTGACAAAGAGTAAGGTGTAATGTCAACAGGAAGAAATTTGTAAGCAAAAAAACAGGGCTGTAGGGGTCCCACCCTAACTGTGTACATGTAAATAGGGAAATGCCTTCCAGGCAGAATTATGGGTATTCTACCTTTTCTGGGAAAACAGCATGCTTTCTTGCCTCTTCAAACAGCCTGTTTGCTAATGCACACAGCAGAGCAAACAGGACGAATTAAGAGGTCTGCATGCAGTTGGAGAATTTCAGCTACACTGGGATCACAGACATGGTTAGACAGCTCATATAAACTTGAACAGTAAAAGTTTCTGCTGGTGCTGTGCAGCAAAAGGAAGGCTATGGAAAACGGTCTCCCTTTCACAAGATATGAATGAAAAGATAACCCCTGATGGAGACCTGTCACAAAAGATATCAAGACAACCAATTCACTGAATGTGCTCTTCATCTTACTCTTCACTGATAAAACCATCCCTCAGCTATCACAGGGCCCTGAAAACCATAGGAAAGCCTGGAGCAAGGCAGATTTCCTCTCAGGGGAGGAGAGACAGGTTAGGAAGCATTTAAACAAACTGGACACACAGATCCATGAGCCATAATGAGATGCACCACACATACTGAGGGATGGCTGATGTCATTGTGAGAGCACTCGTTCACTGAAAGATCAAAAAGGATAACACAGATCAAGGTGAGGAGAGGAAACTCTGAGGACTGGAAGAGAATAAATATCAACTCTACTTTCAAGAAATTCAATTCCAGCCTCACCTCAACTCCTAGGAAAGGAATGGAGAAAATAAACCTGAAAGCCATTGCCAAACAGAGGAGGGATAAGAATGTATTTGGACATGGTAAGCATGAATACATGGAGGGGAAATTGTGCAACCTGATAGCCTTTCACAATGAGCAGGCTGACCCAGTGGCCAAGGACAGAACACTGAACATTGCTTATCTTGACTTTAATAATGTTTCTGTCACAGCTTGCATTGTCTTCTCCCCGGAAAACTGATGAAACACAAAATAGATGAATGGAGAGTAAGGCAAACAGAAAAGTGACTGAGCTGCTGGCCAAAAAAGGCTGTGGATCAGCAGCAGCAAGTTCACTGGAGGCTGGTCATCAAAGGCACACACTAAATGTCAATAAAAAAGCCAATACTGCTCAGCAACTCATCAATAACTCACCAGTTGAGACAGAGTGCAAAGATACTACAAAACCAAGAGTAGCTGATACATCAGAGAGAGGGTTGTCCTGCCATTCAGAAAAACCTTGACAGGCTGAGAAATGGGCCAACAGCAACCTCAGGAAGTTCAATACAGGGAAAAGGTGAAGTGCTGCACTTGGCAGGAATAATCCCATGCATGTTGGCAGAAAAGACCCGAAGGACAACAGGCTGGCCATGAGCCAGCAGTGTGCCCTCACAGCAAAGCAGTTCCACAGCAACCCACACTGCAGGAGGAAGAGCATCACCAGCACACTGAGGGAGGTCATCCTTCCTCTCTGCTCAGCCCTGGTGTGACATCCTGAATGCAGCAGAACTGGGTCCAAGAGAGACAGAGTTACTGCAGCAAGGCCAGCTAAAGTTTATGGAGGTAAGTAAAGGATTGGAGCCCTTTTTGTATGAGGAGAGGCTGTGAGAAGAGAAGGCACAATGGGATCTTTCCTATGCTTATAAATACCTGATCTGTGGCAGAATAAGGAAAGCAGAACTTCTCTCAGTGGTATCAAGTGAAAGGACAAGAGGCATCAGGCACAAATTAAACACAAGACAACCCATTAAAACATAATGATTTTGGTTTTTTTTCTATGAGGGTGGTCAACCAATGGCATGGGTTGCCCAAGATGCATCTCCATCCTTGCAGATATTCAAAACCTCACTGGGCATAGTTCTGGGTAATGTGTACTAGGTGACCTCATGACCCTGCTCTGACCAAAGGGCTAGTCAGTCTCCAGCAATCCCTTCCAACCATAACAATTCCATGATTCTGGAAAGTGATTTATTTAACTGGTCTCTGCTTAAAATAAATTGAAAAGAGGTTAAATTAATCACCCATTAAATCTCTTCTCCACAATGCATGGGGAAAAGAAATGTACAATCAACTTTATTGTGCTTTAGCTAGTGTAAAAGGCTTAAAAAGGTTATGGCTGAAAGTGAGAAATATATAGTATCCCTGACCCTAATGAATGTCAACACTTTTGGTCTCCTGGATATTAATGGCAAGATTTTAAAACCATAGATTAAAATCAACAGGAAAAAATCAGATACTCTGATCCAATCAATTGTCTCTCTCTCTGCAGATATTCAAAACCCAGGTGGATGTGTTCCTGTGTAAGCTGCTCTGGCTGACCCTGCCTTGGCACAGGGGTTGGACCAGATGATCTCCAGAGGTCGCTTTCAACCCTAACAATTCTGTGATTCTGTCATTGTGAAAGATAAAAATTTTCCCCAATAATTCCTGCTGCTAACGCTCCTAGTTTCCCATGAGAAAGCAGAACATAAATAAACACAGAAGTTCAGGTAGGTATTCACATCTGATATTTAAAATAGATTATTAACAAATGCATCAAATGTATTTCCTTTCATAATGAAAAGATATACTGTAAAGCAAACAAACTTTGTTCAAAATAGTTGGCTAACATGCACTCTAAAAATGTGAATCACCTGCATGGCGTTCAGTGGAATAGAATTTCATGGCATTTTATACTAAATGAAAACAACAACACTTATTGCAATGTAAGCATTAATAGGTTTATGACAGCATCTCCCAAAGAATTGTTCCACTCCCGCAGAGACATCAACCTGTGGAATAAGTTTTATAAGTCATGAAGAACAGAAGCACAATTAGACTGCAGAAAATCCAAAGAAGTATTTGATAATCAATGTATTACTTAGAGGAAAAAAACATCCTTTAGCAGTTGAAATCATACATCTTCAAGGGATCAGAAAAAGCTTTTATTTTTCCATAAGTTTTTTCTTTCTGCAAGTTTGAATTTCGGTTGTTGAAAAGATATGACTACGAATTATATTTTAAATTTTCTAATAACCTGTTTCCTTAGAGAAAAAGTAAACAGCACATGCCTATTTTATTCATTGCCAGGCAGAACAAATAATACATGTTAAACAGAAATACAGTGTATTTCTGCACACAAGTACTCATACAAAAGCATGCTATATGTAGATAGTCACATGGGCATCTTTTGAGTTTATGTTGCTATGGAAACAAACTTGTGTGTAATCAAACATGATTACAAAGACATTCTAGCTCTTCAACAGGGTATAAGTCTTATCTTTTTTATTTTTCAAATCAAGGATAAAAGCTGGTTTATAAGGTTATAGAAGAGCTGCCAGCAGTCAAGAGCATGCGAAGCTAACAAAATTATAGCATCTGAAATACAAAGATTTTTCATTTCATAGTGTTTGTGTACTTAAATGTAACTTCAGATACTAGCCCAGAATGGCAGTAGATTATGGCATAAAGTACGGACACTACAGATTTTGCATTATACAGAAGATGAGGCAGATAAACCTGGCATTTTCTTTGATTTCTTGGAAAAAAAATTATATGAAACTTTCACTATGGAACTACTCATATCAAACAGCATACCCATTAAAAAAGGGCGAATCAAAGAACTCTGTTATATGGATTTAAGTTCCTGTTTTCATATTTGTTCACAGAGCATTAAACAATCTCTATTCAATACCTGTATCTGTTTTATTTATCTTGGTCCATCTGCTCTGCAAATGTTCTTGCAAAGCAGTTTCCCATAGCAACACCAAATATCACATAGTCTCAGTCAAAGCCCTTCTAACTGATCCACTTCTGAATTTCAAACAGAATATTTTTCTGCAGTATTTAAGTACATAATAAATGGAGAATTTCTTCAAGCGAAGAAAAAAAAATCCACATGAATGAAATAAATGCCCATGAATAAGCCCCTCTCTTCAGGCTTTTTTTTTATTTTATTGTTTTGATAACTTCATTTTTCAAGAGCATTACATTTAAGTCATCTAAGGCAAGGTGGGAGATATATGTTATTTAAAAACCCCATCAGTCTGATGGTAGTTTTTACTTGATTAAAATTTCAAAATCATTATGTTGCATGTAGAAAAGTAAGTTTTGGAATTTTAAAGACCACAGTGGCTGCTTACTGTGGGGACGGCTTTTGATAGACATCACCTACAAATTATTACTAGCCAGCCCCTCTAATTTTCACATCCTCATATTTATAATGATCAAAGAAATATAAATAAGAGGAAAATTTCTCAATACATTTTCATTCAAGATAAACTAATAACATTGATTTCATTAAAGTAACTCCCTAAATTAAGACATGGAAAAAACATACATTTTTACATTAAGTTCTTCTGAAAAACTCTCCTAAAGTAAGCATCAAAAAATCCCAAACTTTTCAGTAAATATCACCCTAGTCCTGAGCACACTGATTCTGTGTGAAATTGCAACAGAAGCGTTGTTCAAGCTGTACATTAAAGAAGAAATGTTCAGACTTAGGAAAACCAGCCTACTGAATTTCAAAGTTTGATATCTTTTATTTTAGATTTGTCCGACCAAAACCAGCATCAGCTAGGAACAAGCCCTGTGGATATTTGAAAAATAATCAGACTTTCTGGGCCACTCCTACACCACAAAACTTTAGTTTATGTTAGTTTATAGCCTAGAGCTACTTTAAGAACTATTACAATTTAGCAACCTTAGATCCATAATAAACAACAGGATTAAATTCCCACAATAATTTTCCATCAGCATCCCCTCCTGTCCTGGTTACAGCTGGCATAAAGTTAATAATGTCCTTAGTAGCTGGCACAGTGCTGTGTTTTGGATTCAATACAAGAATAATGTTTCTAACATGCTCCTGGTTTTGGTTGCTGCTCAGCAGTGCTTACCCCAAATCAAGGATTTCTCACTGCCTCGTGCTCTGCCAGTGAGGAGGTGCACACCAAGCCATGAGGGAGCATGGGACAGCTGACCCCAAATGGCCAAAGGGAGATTCCATACCCCAGAATATAAACTGGGGGAAGCTGGCTGGAAGGGGCTGATCACTACCTTCAGAAGGGCTGGGCACCCATGAGGAGGGGTTAAGAAGTTGTGTTGTGCATTACTTGTTTCTCTTGGGTTTTATTCATAGAATCAGTTTTTTCTCTCCTTTTCATTACTAATATTAGTATTATAATTAGGATTATTATTATATTTTATTTTGTTTCAAATATTAAACCCACAAAGCCTTAATCCATTAACCCTACCTTTTGTTCTGATTCTCCTCCCCACTGCAGGGTAGAGGCAGGGAGTGGGTGAGTGGCTGACAGATACTCAGTTGCCAGCTGGGACTAAATCACCCTACTTTTCCCCATAATTTCACTGAGTTATCCTCGGGTTTTCCCAGGCACACTCATCTGCTCACCTCAGAATTTGGCCCAAACACATTTTGCAGATTAGTCCAGATTTCTGGTCTTTATGGTGAAATTCTGTACAATGATTCTGCCATTTTTAGTTAGAAAGGCTTCTTTACATGTTTTAGATGTAAATGACACCATGGACTAATGAATCAAAATATGGCATTTCTACAGAGCACAGGGCAGATCTACAATAGGAGGACAACTCAGCTGGTCTGTTGTGTATGCAGCAAGTAAGTCCCCTTTATGAACATATGCAAATATTGCTGGAGGGATAAATCCAAAATACAAATACAAGAGCCCTCTGCCTGCAAATAAGAGCAGATAAATATGTCTTTACAAAACCACCTGTATGCTGAGCTGCTACCTTTCCTGTGATTTACCACCCATCAGCCAAAGTACACTGCCTACAATTATCTGTGGACAGAACTTCTAACTATTTGTGATTAACAATAGATGCATTTTATCATTCCACTCTAAAAACTTTCTAATGTATTTTATTTTTCAAGCAAAGACAGGTAGTAGTTTTGATTCCATCAGTCACTAATCATCCTAAAAACTGCTAATTTAATCCTTAATTGTATAAACCTAACCATGAACGTGTTTTATTATTCTTTACTGTATTCGAAGTGTTTCTCTTAAATATGTAGGTAGGTTTTCTTGGTTTGTAAGAAAATCAAAGTTAAAAATATTTCAGCCAAAATTACAGTGAAAGCTATAAAAAGAACATTAAGTTTTCATTGAACCACACATACTTTGTGTTTACCTGTCCATAGGAGGATTAGATTTTGACTCATTTTAAAATACCATAATAAAAACATCAGTGATGAAATGACCAGTAATAGTAAATTTCATCACATGCTGCTGCCTGTGATACATGTGAGATGAACTGGCTACAAGCAGAGCATGTTTTGAAAAACATTTTTCAAATACGCTACTTCAAAAGTTATGATTTAATCTAAAAATAAAAAAGAAATTCTTAGAGGACTAACATCCTGCTTTTTCTGAAAATCTGAAAGGCTATAATAAAGACTTTAAGTTATTGCAATCTATTCTGCAAATGGCTAAGCAGCCAGGACCATGTTCATTTATGCTTTGTCCTTTTAAGCTTTCAGGGTGCTGTGTAGCCATAGTAACTATGCTTTTTCTCTGCAAAATCCATTAGCTGGTTTCAATCTGAGATTCAATACTACCATAATCAAAGCCAAAGATTAAAAAAAAATTGTGATTAAGAAAAAGATTGTTGGTGACAAGCATTTCTTTTAAAAGCAATTTCTGCATATCTATGCTTTATACATAACAGCAAAGGAAACCAAAAGCTTAAAAGGACATCAAAAGATAAATTCAAAATTAATTTTAAAACTAGGTTACCATCAAGAATTGCACACTACTACCTCAAACTAGATCTCTGAGCAAACCTAGCTCTCATTTGCATTAGTCAGTGCTGCTGGTTGGCCATCAGTGAAACAGCACAACAGATGAGCTCTGAGCCTTGCCACCCAACTCCCCTTCTGACAGCAGACTAGGGTGCAAGTATTCGAAAGGGAGACCAGGATTTGCACTGTGATTTGGATAAGGCCACACAAAAATCACCTTTCTTCCTGCAATATCTGTTGTGTGACAATACAGACAGACTGCAAATAATCTGCTGGATCTCTACTGGACAAGGATTTTGTCAACAGGAAGTGGAAAATCTTGGACTCTTATTCCACACTGACAACTTTGAGACATGGCAGATGATTCAGAAGACTGGGAAAAGCTCTACCCTGCATCCTATCTGGATGTTGTTTTAATCACAACAGCACTAAACAACTGGAAATGCTAGCTCAGTTCTGATACTGGTTACAGATAAACTAATGACATTGTCACTGTTTGCTTGAATCCTAATTATAAGAGGTACACTTGGTAACTAGGAGGAGGCACATTTTTTTTTGCAAGCCATTGGTATATACTCCACAGCTGGAATCTGAAAGTGTAGGAATATATTCCACTAACCATTAATTTAAAAATAAATTCCTTGAGTCTCCATACAGGATACAATATTCCTTAACTGAAAATTTTCATTGCCTCCCCAGTTATTTTACTGTTAGTTCATCCTCTGCTGACTTTTCAAATTCCATTTGCTTCTGCATTATATTAGAGTCCAACTTGACTGAAAGATAAAATATCCTCCATGGCAAGAAGTGTGCATATTTGGGCTGGGGGAGGGGAAGATTTCCCCTAATAAGAGAAAATTATCCATACTTGGATTTTATTTCTGCATTCTAGCTCCACATCCTGCCATAGCCCTTCTTGTAATAAGAAACAAGAAAGAATGGCAAGGCTGTGGTTGTAGAGGGTAAAGAAAGACTGCAGGATTATTTTTAAGAGACCAAAAAATTGCAAAATGAACTCACATTCGATAGAATAAAAAAGAAAAAAACAAACTTCATGAGTTACCTGAATCTATACCTCCTTTCTCCCTACAATACACAAGTTGTAAAGCCCTGACTTCACTGAAGTTAACAGCAAAACTGCCATAACCTTAACTAGAGCAAAGATTTCACCCCATGTATATTTAATGACAAGGATGACATAAGAGAGGATTAAAGGTCTTGCTTTCTCTGTCACTACAGCAGAGGACAAAGTCATGTCACCATGGCTCCTGCACCTAGCTTGTCCAAAGATTCTGTGATCATCAGCTTGGCCCTGGTCTAAATCAGAATGACAGCACATTCTAGAAGTCACAGCCTAAAGCACACTAACAGTTTCCAGGAGTTCAACTCTCGAAAAAAGATGCATAAAATGCTTCTTTCCAAGTACTCTTGGTTCTGCCTTTCAAAGAAGAAGTGACAGAGGCTCACCTTCACTTCAAAACACTGTGAGCATACTGAGGAAGGCAGGGATGTTCTTAACAGAAGATTTTGACAAGACACCCTTTGTCATTAGCAGTGACTGCACAATTTCATCCAATCACTATAGAACAAAGTACTTCTGTATATATTGACAGAATACTCTATGAACTGAAATCTTAGGAGGAGATATACAGGTCCTTTCCTTTTTCCACCCAGTCTTCCTGGTGCAAAGAACTCATAACAGGAAGCAGTAATGATGGTAAAAATCACAAGAAATCAAATCCAGCCCTGAAGAGCATTTGGAAAAACAGAATTACCAAAAAGAAAAAAGAAACCCAAAACAAAACCAAACCAAAAACCAACCAAACAAAAACTTCACAACAAATCAGAAAAGCTGGAGATTTCATAGACTGTAAAGAGGTGTAGGTACTCCCAGCAGACTTGCAAGTGTTGCAGAATCCAATGAGAGCTTTTGCAAGTAACACAGCTTAGAATGCCTTGAAAAACACCAATAATGTTCTGTTCCCACAGGCTTTAAATCAAAATACAGCACAGCATTGTCTATGTACATGCCTCCTTAGGTAACTTTACCATTCACCTACAGTTATTCCATAAAATTTTTGTTAAAATTCAAAAGCCATTTTTCCCTCTTTTTCTCATTAAACTAAGAGAGACACCAAAATTTTAGGGCACATATTTTCATAGCTTTGGTTTTTCCTGGATTTAATTAAGGTGTTAATCCTTTAAAGACTTAAGAATAATCCACAAGTTTTAAATTATGAGGAAATACAAGCTAAACCTAGCTTTAAATCCTGAAGCACCAATTAAAATAAACTTGGAAGAGAACTAGTCATCGGAAGTTTTATTGTGTTTGGCATTAGAAAACAAAAGAACTTCACACCAAAAAAAATGCCCATATGTCATCTTCATCTGAGGAGGCTCTCTAAGGATGTTTTCTATGTCCAAGGGTATTGCTTCTTTCACATACACCTCCCTGCTTACTCTCCATTCCACTACTCTGCAGTTGCCATAGTTACATTTTGCATGGCCACACTGTGAGTGGTGACCTCGCATTCAGTAAATCCCCAAAAGGCTCAAAGTCTGCAAAATATTTCAAGGTTTGTGCAGAAATTTTGCCATGAATTTTCACTAAAAGATTGGCAGGCACCAAGGCACATTCAAACAAATGTCTGGTTTTGGAGACTGGATATTTTATTTGCTGAACTGCAAACTTTCAGCCACAATGAGAATTTAGAAAGTGAATGAAGGTATAGGAACCATAATCACAGCAAAAGTCATTAAATATATTCTAAGAATTTCAACATGCAATTTTCACTATGATTCAAACACTTTTAAATGAGGAAGGTGACCCACACAGAATTAGGTTTCCTCTTTCCAAGTTCCAAAAATGACAAAGAAAAATCCTTAAAAATTCCTAAACCACAAGTTAGTAAGCAGGACCCAAGTTATAGCATTTATGGATTCACCTCCCATAGATGCTTTCATCACAGCTACCACGAACACAAAAAACACAATAAGAAACCTTTCTCCTGAGCTTGACAGATGGCAAAAACAAACCATGCCATGACCATAATAGATAAGTCACTTAACTACAGTCTCATAATAAACAAACCCAGATATATTGGATTTCTGGATGAGGTTCCACAGTTTAGCCCTTAAGGAATAGGGAATATAAAGAACTCTGCTTGGAGGAATTCTGTGCTGTGTTTGAAATCTTTAATGTGATACAGATTACTACTGACTGATATATAAAATTCAGGGACACATTGCATCTATCCAAGAAGCAGAATTTCTAGAAATGAATCTACATTTACTAAGTGCAGTGTTCCTTGGACCCTGCTAGAAGATTCCACAGAAAAACTCTTCTCCCTACATTTCCTGCAGAAGAAAAGCACACTCATAATTATGGAAACTGTCCTACCTTCCAAATACGTGATTGTCACAAGAAATATATGGTAAAGACTGAATAACTTGCAATAGTTTCTTTTAATAAATTAGAATAAACTACATGCCATCCATTTTGTTCTATTTTGTTAGATCAGATGCCTTACATGCCACTCAACTTTTGTGTTTCCTACACCCCAAATCAAAAGAGAACGTGATGAGATGACAAGAACCCATCTGGATTACACGAATACGACACTAACAGGGAAAGGGACCTAATGGAATTATGAAAACATCATACCCATCCACTTATTAGCATACATAAAACTTGTAAATCAGAATTTTTTTGTCGCAGAGCATCTCTAGCTCAACAGTTAACACTAAGGATCAAATGTGAGAGAAGGTTATTTTCATATTCATCCTGTGATCTTTCCTATGCAAAGCATTATCACCCTGTTCATTATCTCTCAAAACTGCACTCTTCTATGAACATACTTGAAGATTCTGCATTGGTTTTAACCTTGGAATAACAATGACTAAAAGCCATCTGTGACAGCCCAGCACCTTGCCATGGATGCATTATTTCCCCACTTGGTATGTTTGGCATCTTTCTCACTTATATGCTGCCAAATTTTTTAAAGTTACTCTTCTGATGACACTAACCCTGATGATTTCAGGTTTCCCCATGCAGACAGAGCAACTAGAAGATGGTGGAAAGACAAGAGCCTTTCCACCCTGTCCTGACATGAAAACAAGAGGACACTGGAAGATCAGTGGATTATCCAGAGCCAGATGAAGCAGATGTTAATGTTTCCCATGAGCCTCAGAAATAAGGAAAACAGATTTCTGTACTTGTTGATTAGCTTTTCAGATTAATTATGTTAACACATTATTGCCTTCTGCAAAATATTTTGGTTTCTATGTAGAGACTGCTGCATTTCCATGAGTATTTAAAAATCCTTGTTCACACCAACAGATAGTATTAATCAAGTTTTCCATCTAAAATCAAGAGTGATCAGCAATGAAAACTGTCCAAAGTGTTGAGCTCAAAGCACTGTGGATGAGAAGCACCAAGTCCAGCTGTAGGCCTGTCATCAAAGACACACTCCAGGAGTCAATAGAGGAGCCAATATTGTTCAATAGTTCCATCAATAACTTGCAAGGTGAGACTGAGTGCCCCTTCAGCAAGTCCACAGCGCAAAACCAGAAGCAGTCGATACATCAGAGGGCTGTGCTGCTATTAAGAGGAACCTTGACAGGAGAAAAGAGCAGGAGACATGAAATGCAGCAAAGAGGAAGCGCAAAGTCCTGTTCCTGCCGGGGAACACCAGGCACCAGTATGGGCTGGGGGCCAAATTGCAGGGAAGCAGCTTTGCCAAGTGGGACCTGGCAGTCCTGGTAGACAAGATGACCATGAGCCAGCAGTGTGCCCTCACATCAAAGATGGCTCAGAGCAACTTGACCTCTCCAGGAGCTCAAAAGTGGTGCTTCCTTCCCTCTGTTCAGTACGAGTGAGAAACATCTGGAGGGCTCACTCCAGCCTCAAGCTCCCCAGTACAAGAGAGCACAGCGAAGGAACTTCTGTGAAGGGCAACAAAGATGATTAGGGGGAAAAAGTATCCTTTTTATGAGAAGCTGAGAGAGATAAAGGCATTCTGCATGGTGAAGAGCAGCCTCAGGGATGGGACACATTGTCACCAGGGGGCAACACACAAATGACACGGACAGCCATTCTGTTCAAAGCAAATTTAAAAATTCTTTATTAAAACATCTGACTCTATATATATCTCTTTCTGAAATGCCAGTGTCACTGGAGGGTTACAGTGCCACCTCCTCAGTGTCACTGGGTAACCCAACAGTCCATCAGGTTGCTCATCCCCCATAAAGGAATGAAAAACAATAAGTTATTTATATAAAGTTTGCGGGAATGTTCTGTGCAAAAAATGCAAACATCAGAAGGCTTAGTAAAACTTGAGAAAATCAGGGCGACAGGACACATAAAAGGAAGAGAGAGATTGGCGTTTGCCAATGGTGACCAGTCACAGGACAGAGGGAAATGGACACAAACTGAAATACAGGAAATTGCAGTTAAACATCAGGAAAGCTTTTCTTATGGTCAGATTGGGTAAACACTGGAAAATGTCACCAAGGTGGATTGCAGAGTCTTCATCATTGTATAAGCTCAAAATATGACTTGATATAGCCCTGTGCAGCCTACTAAATACCCTCCTGCTCTAAGCAGGGAAGTTGTGCTGGACAATCTCCAGAGGTCCCTTCCAACCTCAACTATTCTGTGATTCTCTTAAGAATGAACATGTCTGGTTTTAAAATAGGGAAGCCAGGTGAGGCTTCTCACCTACACTGAGAATTAGAGCGTCTACACAGTGTTTTGTTATGGTCCACTATGTTCTGGCTTAGAGCTGACTTCCTGAGGAACTGGACCACTATATTCTCATTATATCTCTCTGTTGTTTGAAAGCAATTATTTTCATACTCATCAACAACATTAGTGCTCAATTATTTGTGAAAAAAAACTTAAATAAACTAGGAAAAAGTATTTATAGGAATGAGTATTCTGTGATTTTGTTTTCAAATGCCTTACACTATAATTTTTTCATAATGTGAACACTTGGATTTCATTGTGTAGATTTTTCAAAGTACCATCTGTTTTTCAAGTCCTCCTAGATTTTTCCATTAATAAATCTAAATCCCTGCCATCCTCATTCACTATACAAAACAGGCATTGCAAATCACTCAAAATATGAAAAAAATTCTTAGTTTGAAATTCTGCATGAAGCGAGCTGTAACTCTCATTCTGCATTTCCTACTTATCAGACAACTGTTTTACAATTTAAATTTTAAGTCAACTCATCCATAACCTTCTTTTATGTTCTATTTCTACACTTTGTGAATAGAATATTAATCTATCATTTAAATTAACACTTAATTGAAGAAAACTCAGTCCTCTCAGTTCATGAATTTGAAAACTCAGAGTACCCAGTTGTCAAGTGATATCCAGCAAGCTGTCATGAGGAAGAAGTACTACACATACCTTCCTGTCCCCAAATGCTGGCTCCTATCACAGACCTTCATTCCTAACACAGCAACAGGGAGTCATTCTACCTCTCCCTGAAACAATTTTTCCCACCTACAAATCCAGCTAGAATTTTTTCACAATTAAAATCATCACCAGCTTTTTTTTATGCTGAGTTTATTTAAGCCTAGGTGTCTTCCAAGCTGAGTTAACAGGAGGCTGCTCAGATAACCCTCTTTCTAAAATCAAGGAAGAAAGTAAAAAGAAGAAAAAAAATAGGAGGATTTTCTGAGGTATTACTGAGTTGCAACTGTTTATGAATCTACATCTGCAGAAACCAAAAGTATAACACAGGTGAAGGATACATATCCAGTGACAGGGTGCATAAACTTCACTAGGTCACAGAGAATCTGGTACTTGCTTCCTCATGACAATAAAATACACTGGGGATGACTTAGAAATAAGAGAGGTGTCATAACACAGCCTTTTGCTTCTGTGCTATGATTTGTAAAAAGAGAAAATAAGATTTGCTACCCCTGATGGCACCACTTGGAAGCAGAATTTAGGTGACTGCCTCTCCTAGTGTGCCTCTTTGCTAAATTAGTAAAGTCTTACTTACCAAGTTAAAGGAAGTACAACCACAGTTCCTTCATATCTAAGGTGCAAAATAATGAAAATGCTGTCCTAAAGTTGGAGCAAAAGAGTTAAGTTCATGCCTCAGGCAATCCAATCTCTGGAACAGGAGAAACATTCAAGGCCAGCCTCACTCAACATTTTCAGTCCACAATTCTGTATACTATATTCACAAAATCTCCACTGCATAACTTCTCTTCTCTGCTAGGGAGGATGCATTATTATGCCTTGACATTAATTAAACCAAACCTATATAATTGGTCTAGAAAAACTGTGCAACGTACTTTTCCAGGCAACATTCCTAACCAATTCCTTAAGTGAATGGCTAGTGATAAGAAAAATCTTAATAAAAAACTGCCACAGGACCAAAAGCATTTTTAGCTGAAACTCTTATTTTCACCTTTCTCAGGAAAAAACAAAACCAAAACCAAACCAAACAAACCAACCAAACCCAGTTTCATTTTACTTATGCCCAAGCAAGACACATCTCAGACTTTTTTCCTTGTAAATACTCAAGGAATGCCAGCATTTCAACCACTGCTACATTGAGGAATTCTACACTTCATAAACTCAATATAATATCTGGCTACTGAAAACATGAAAATACATTCATCAGTTTGTTTCTAAATTTTTTCCAGTAGCTGACTTTTGAAGATTGAGGGAGCTTCACTAGAACTGAAAAAGGGTGTTAAGATCTTAAGGAAAAAAAAAAAAAAAAAAGAGAAGAAAGGTAAGCTCTGTAATTTAAACAATGGTTGGCATTTGCTTCTGCTTCTTCTGAGAGTTGCTGCACATTGCAATGGTCACTCAAATTTACCAGAATCCAAAATCCATTCAGTTGATTTACCTGCACTACTACTTTAGTCATCAATTGAAGTCATCAATTACAATAAATTCTGATCAATTGATGCAGCATCTTTTTCTTACAAATAAGTTTGAATGAAAAATGAAATCTCAGAGTTGGGAACTTGGTTCTAAAGGGTGAGCAGAATGAAGTTTTGCACACAGTCATCTTCCCCATCCCTACACTGCAAGTTTCTGTGTACTGGTCTCAGATCAAGCCTGAAATTCCGACAAGAGTCTGGTTTGCAACAAACTCCAGGCAGTTCTTTTATCAATCTTCCAGAATCTTTCTAGCCATCTTTAAAAACTGAACTCACAGAAGGCAGACTGCTTCACAAAAGCCCATCTTACTGACATTTTAAAGTCTTTCTAGCAGCTGAGTGAGGCTACCTGCTCCACACAGCCTAACAAAACCTTTATCCAGGCAAAAATGGGGAGCTGCTTGCTAGCAAGGAGCAGTCACCCCTTCATCGTCATGACTTCTACCAAAAAAAACATCTCTTAGCATCTGAAGGATGGCAGCCCTCTTCTACCATGCTCTAGCTATAGCCCTTTAAGGAGAAGCAGATACAGAGCAGGTAATAAACTGCAAACAACATGCAGAGAGCAACCACCACAGGTCTATGCAGATTCTTAAGTGATTATGTAGATACCATCTCTACAGTTCGGCAAATTTGGAATGATTTGAGGTAAAATTCATATGAGAAACATATTTCTGTAGATTCCTTCCCGCTATCAACACAGCGTTTGTTCTCCGCTGCTTACACATGTTTTTCCAATACACTCTGCCTCACTGAAGCACTACATGCTGGCTAAAATACACTTAAGGATCCCATCTTTTTGTCATTAATTACTTCAGACATCAAGTTCTGCAATTCAAAACTCATCATCTCAAAACTCAATCACTGTACTGCACTTAAATAAATATCCCCAAGATACATCATCAAGCATATTTTCCACGTCATCTGTAGAGGCTGAAAATTGTCCTTCTATTACAGTTCACTTGAAATGAAACCAAATCGAGAAAGAAAATTATCATCTTCCAGGTCCCTGCTGGGATGTAAAACCTCAGAGAAAAAAAATTAGAACATTCAGAAATCGAAAACAAAACCAACAACAAAACGCAGCAAACAAAAAAAAAAAAAAAAAAAACCAACCACCCTACCTACTAACATAGGTAGCATTAAAGCAAAGCTACCCAGAATGCCAATCAGAAAGGTCTATGCAGTCTGTATACAAAGACATGCTTCTGCCCTCCAAGACAGAGTCCAGTCAATGGGCCAGAGAGCAAGCATGGCAGGGAGTCACGTCCTTATGGATGTAGTTTTCATGATCCTGTGGTTGCATCTTGCCTAACCAGCATGTATTGGTAGATCTTGTCAAATTAAGAAAATACCTCTAATTCTCAGAGCTGCCATCAGGTATCTTTTAGTTAACCCTAAACACTTTTGCTCACTAACCAAGTAACCAACTATCTCGTTTAAACTCTGAAGTCTCTCTCCAACCGTTAGGAGGAAAATCCTTATTTTATCCAAATTCTTTTTATTTAATCAAGAAAGACAGCATGTAACTACTAAACAGCTTTGACTATGGCAAAGAGTTTAATATAACCACGACTGATGTTTTGGTGGGCCCTTCCCAAAACACCCAGTAAGTCTGGGGGCACCTGCCCCACTACTGCCAATAGTTCTTCACAAAAATCACTGCTAAACCAGGAAAGGGGAACCAGAAGATGTACACCAGGGAAAAAAGTAATAAATACCTTCATGTTCTAAAGCCCCAGGTGGCCTTCTGACATCAATTCCTACTGCTCTACTTTCTACTGATTTATTAGTTTTATATATATATATATATATA
>WBNO01003508.1:195-24164 GCA_013400575.1 Peucedramus taeniatus | reverse complement strand
ACTTCCTTTTAAGTATGGAAGTAATTAACCAAAGAAAGCATCTTTCAGATCTGGTAAAATGATAACTATTTCCAAAGTACCAGCTCAGTCTTCCTGTATCTGGAAAAGTTATGTACTTACTTTAGCCCTCTGTATCTATACAAATATTAACTTCAGATGATTGGGAAAACTACTGTGGATTTCTAGGAGAAAATCACAGCTCAGCATTTAGAGTTATGCTGCTTACTGTGTTTGTTTTACAGTCTAACAGGACAAGGATCCACCTTAGATAGCAGCCGTGCATCAGGATGCAATAAAAGACACAAAGTGAGGATTTTATATATCTAGATTGTGAACAGTTTTTATTTGTGAACAGTTACTTCAAAAAATAAGGGTAAGATTTTTCATGACTGGTGCTTGCAAAAAATTTTTAGATCAACTGTCTTAAAATCTTAGTACAGTTACTGCCAATGTTAGGTGTCCCTTTATTGAATTAACAGATGTTGATGATCCAATGAAAGTTCCAAAAAGTGCATCTTAAAAATCACTTGAACTTTAAACTTTTGTAAATGTCTAACATTTGATCGAGCTTTACTTTTCCTGCCCTATTAAAAATAGATGCAATATTTTGTTAATTTAAATTTCAAGACTAATGTTAAGCCATTTTCCTTTTTTTTCCCTCATGAGAGTTGTAGTGAGGTTAGACTTTCTTTCAAGCGGTATTGGCATATTGGCAGCAATATTTAAACAAAAAGAAGCTTGAGGAAATGGAGGAAAATACTAGAGCAGTGCTTGAAATTGAAAGGAATGTGGATATAAATAATAAAGTAATGGCTCTTATTTTCTTTTCCTTCCCCTCACCATTCTAGTCTCTGGAACATAGAGGGAAATAGTATTTCATTTTCCATGCCGATATTTAAATGTTCCATGAGCAAAACATTGTTCGAAGTTTTAATGCTAATCAGTTACTAGAGCAGATTGTACAGTTCTGAACCTTATTCAGAAAGAGAACCAAGAATTTAACTATTTTTGGTATATTTATCATAGGGCATTAAATTGTGTGTTCTGCTTCCCAGTATTACTGTTTCAGGCTGGAGTATCAGTTATACTTTCCAGCAAGTGATGTTCATGAAAGTCTTGCCTGATTCTCAAACACAAGTGCTAATTTCACAAATTCATATTCTCAAATGTTTCCATATTGTTTGATTTCCTCTTAAATCTATTTTTTCTCAATCTCCTACTCATCATAACTGATAACACTCATCATAATTGATAATATCATAATTGATAGAAATCAATTTGCAACATGATTAAGACTGCTAGTTCATTTTTGCCCCTTTTCTAAGTATTTGGGGGATAAGGGAGAATTTGGAGAGTCTTGATATTTTAGGAGGTGCTAAATTTATTCTTTGAATGAGAGGCATCTAAAATGGTAAAAGTAATAATTTTTTTCTTAATTTAGCTGAAGGACTCTATCATGTTATTAGTTTCTCCAAGTAATATTTGTGAAACTAATTCTCAGAATGAGTTGTTCAGTAAGGAAAAATCAGGCTTTTATCAACCTATTTAAATCAGGCTTTTATCAACCAATTTCAGACCTTGAAATTCTTGAATCCTTCGAACCACTGCTTTCTTTCCCTCCAAGTGTTCCTTAGGATTCTTTGCTTTAGTAGAAACTGCATTTTTAAGATTGATTAGTGTTTGTCATTTTTATGCATTTAAAAAAAATCTTATAGACAGTGTTACTAAATTTCATCCTAATATAATATCAGAACAACATGTACTTTATTGAGAAAAGCTGTCTTGGCAATATTTCATTTCCTGAAAGGCGCAAAGAGAACTTGAAGAACTGATGAACTTCTCCCTGAAAACATTTCAAAGTAGCTGGATTATTTGCAGTTCTGGTAGGACCAGAAAATGTTAACTTGCTATCTTCTTATAATCAGAAATTTGAGATTTCATTTGAAAAATACTGATGTCTAAAATAAAAGATAATGTATTAAATAATATCTGTGAAACTGTCCTCTGATTTGTTGCTTTGAAGGAGGGGTTCCACCACACAGCTGGTCTAGTAGTTCAGGTACACAATAATTTTCAGTCTTCAGGAAGAGTTATGAGTCTTGAATTCTCATATATATGAAAATATATATATTCCATATATATGGAATTTTAAGAATAAATTTTCTATGCATCTGTCTTTATTAATATACATAACTTTTAAAATATGTTCTGAGCTGTTCTTCAGATATTTCTGAGAATTATTTTGATTCATTGTTTTATAAATACATGGTTAATAAAACACAAAGTGGAATGCCATGTATCCTGGTTTAACCCCAGCCAGCAATTAAGCACCACAGAGTCACTCAGTCATTTCCCCCTCAACAGGATAAGGGGGAGAATTGGAAGAGTAAAAATGTGAAACTCTTGGGTCAAGATAAAGACAATCTGTAGATTTGATAGGTAAAGAAAAAGCCATATAGGCAAACAAAGCAAAATAAAGAATTAATTTACTTCTTCCAATGGTCAGATGTTCAGCCAGCTGTAGGAAAGCAGGGCTGCACCACACGTGACAGTGACTGTGGAAGACAAACACCATCACTCCAGACATTCATGTGTTCCTCCTTCCCCCAGCTCTATTTGCTGAGCATGACACCATGTGCTGTGGAATATCCCTGGAGTCAGTTGGGGTCATCTGTCCCGGCTGTGTCCCCTCCCAACTCCTTGTGCACCCCCAGCCTCCTTGATGGGATGGTGTAAGGTGCAAAAAAGACCTTGTCACTGTGTTTCCTTGTGGCTCAGCTGTAAGGAAAGCATTCCACAGTGCTGCATTAGCTACCCTGAAGAAAATTACCTCATCCCAAACCAGCAGATCATGACAAATCACATTGTTGTTTGCATTCTGAATCTGGGATATTTCACTGTTCATGTTACCATGTTTGGTTGATGAGAACCTCAACACGACCTGGTAATGTGTGCTTTCAGCACAGCAAACCACCTGTTTCCTGGGCTGCATCATAAGATGTGCAGCCAACAGGTTGAGGGAGGTGATTTTCTCCCACTAATAAGTTGAATCTAATTCTAAATTAGTTTAAGTATTAGTATCTCAAAAGTAACAGTATGATGCTGAATGCTGCTAGGAACTGCTTTTGGGAAGAACACGTACTTCTAAATACACTCTCCATACTTAGGTAACATACTACATGACTGGATACTTCAGAAAACATTCATCAAAATATTTTTGGACACTTTTTCAGTGGCTGAGTATTTGCCCTTGGGAGGCATTGAAATACTTGTGTCTGTGGACTACATAAGGCCTAGGATTTCAGTTCTGCTGAAATTATCCAGTGACGTCTTGGGCAGACTATGGCAGAGTGGTTAAAGCCTCTTGTAGCAACAAAGGCCATCTAAGTATCAACTGTTTAACTGTAAGAATAACTTACATTTACAGTGGTTTTCAAGCTAGAAAATAGGAAATTTAACTTCCAATCTCTGTCCACTCCTGGGTATTTCAATGGACATTCCCAGGACTCATATCTATATCACAGTAGTCTGCAGACAGAAAATTATCACTCTGTCTATTTAACAGGCAGAAAAAAAGTACTGATTTTTGTAAACTAACATTCTGAATTTTGTAGCTCACATGTGGACATGTGATTGAGTTTTATTTGTTTGTTCTTAGTTTGATCTTGACTGTTTTCAAGTAATGCTGAATGAAATTCCTACTGAAGTTGTTGAAAACTGTGAGGTCTAACACTGGTTATGCCTGAATGGTAATGTAAGATGTGAATGACTGAAAAACATCAAAACAGAAAAGCTTACTCTGGTATTCTCTTAATCAAATCTGAAAATGCAAGAGTATGTTCAGCTGATAAGCAATGTATTTTTTAAAATTTATCTTTGTTAATTTCATTCATGTAATGTTTCTGTGAGATTCTTTTAAATTGATTAAAGTTATGTTTTTTTCATTCCTACCGAGATTTTTTTTGTCCTGTATTTTTATGAAATATTATTTTAAATAAAAACCTAAAAGTTTTTTTTCTCCTCACTGAATTTCATTTACATGGATTTAAAATTGTGTAAATTATTTACTAATATTTTTCACATCTGTTTGTAGGTTTTTCTAGGTATAAATTACTCTCACTGCTGTATATTTTTTATTGTAACAAATGAAAAAGCTACAATTCCAAATGATTGTTTTGAAAAAAAGAACTGTGAAAAATTGTTGAATAGTTAGTGAGGTACTTACTATCTGAGCTTTGTTGTTTGCTTTTAAGAGAAGAGCTGAATGTTGGTGGAAGTATTGAAAACTTTCTCTTTTAGGAGTAGTCTACCAACTAATGTTAGTATACAACTCTAGTTATAGTATTGGTTAATTTTCTTGGCTACAGTTACAGCCAAAGTACGAACTTCTGATATAGGTATCAACTAAGATTTATTTAAATTGCCATTTTTCAAATTACGGAAATAGAGTTCAGGATTTTTTTAATATTTGGCCTTTTTTTTTTTTAACAATGCATTAGATTCATCCTTGGAGCAGTTTTTGAGAGAGCTAAATGAGCCTGAACCAACAGCTCTTCTGTTTTGTGTACATGGGAATTTATGTCAGATTTTCATGCAGAAAAATTTTGCACACTTTGGTCTATTTCAAATGAGATACTGGCTTTAAAGATGTAAAAGGAAGTGCAGCAGTGGCCACAGGAAAAAGTTTTAGAGAGCAATAAAAGCTGCTGGGTGTGGTGCAAGCGGTAGTCTCAGCTTTAGAAGTAGAGGGAAGATTTTAGACACCTGGGAAAATCACTGCAAGACTAATAAACCCAAGGAAAAAACCCAGTGGTTATGTCTTGCAAAGAAATTATTAACATAGCTGAACTGTGTCACTTCATTAATCAGGAGGCACAAACTACATGGTGATGGTTTGTGGTACAGGCCTTGCATCTTCTGTTTCAACCCAAGAACCGGATTCTGCTAATAACAGTAATAAAAATCACTTCCATAGCAATCTTTCCAGGCTTGTATGAGTGCCTGCTATCATTTCAATGTGTGGAAACTGGGATCTATTCCCAGGTGCCCATAAAAATACTTTCAAAATGTACACTCCAGTCTTTTAATGCCTAAGGCTCCTGAAAGTACTTCTTGAGTTGTTGCTCCTGAAAGTATTTCTTGATGTGTTGTGTCAGTTTATAAACTAAATGAAACCGTATTTTTGAGTTTATAAATTTAAGTGGCAATCAGGTAGTACAGATGAACAAATACATACAAACACTCCTGTAGTCTGATTAATTACCCATATAAGCCAAAATAATATTGATGTGGAAGGGCAGTTGGAGGGAAAATTTGACCTTGTGTACTTCAAGCTGAATAAACAGGCTTGAGGAAGGATGGAGGATGTGTTAGTCTGAATAAAATGAAGCTAAGATAAGCTGAAAAAAAACTGGCCATAATTTCTTATAACACATTTTTGTATGTCTTCTAGTTTCACAATGTTTTTCTCATTAGATTTCCCATCTCAAAACCATTCCCTTTGCTGAAGGATTAGTGTGAGAACAGACATGTGCAGCAAAGGCTTTGTATGGAGTAAGCCAAAAAGCTGCATTTCAGTTGCACAGAGATAAACATAAAATAAACTGGATGGGTGCCACTGAGAAGTAACAACTCTTTCAAGCCCAAGTAATAATTTATTCCCCAATAGAGCATGATTTTGCTGTTAAGGATATGCTTCCTGACCTCCCTTTTATTCCATGAAGCTTGGACTTTCCTCTAGCTGGGGCCCAACCCCCAAAGTCCAATCTGTTGGCTGCCATGTGGGTAACAGGCTCCTCTTTTTTGGTAAGTATTAAGTACAAGATATGTAAATGTGGACAGTGCAGAAATTTGAGCCCTATAGAGGTGGAATGTGATAATTTGTTTTGATAGCTAATGGATGCTAACTCTCTGGGTTAGACTGCAAGTCTGGGGCTCAGAATATCTGCCTTCAGTTCTCTGCATGACCTGTGGTTTTCTTAGTGAAGACACCTGGGTTTCCCAGGAGGGAGTTGAGCAAAGCTGCAGTGCTGAAGGTGTGCTGCCCATGTCACAGAAACCTGGATAATCCACTTCAGAAAAAACAGCCATGTCCCACACGTCACACAAGGAATTTGGGCTGCCTAACAGCCAGCAATGCATAGGGGACTGGAATTTGAAGCATATGTGTTTTTCAGCTCGTTCCCATAAACTTCTTGGATACACCAAGAGAGATCACATGAGAAACCGTATTTAGTTTTCTACTTCAAATTTGGATTAAATTTAAGGATAACAGATGAGCATGTCCTAGGAAATCACCTGAGATAAATTTATTTTGCTTTCAAATATTGAAGCTTTATGTATATGCCTTTTCATAGAAAGTACTTGTAAGGAAATCGAAAATACCTTTCTGAATCTAATTTGGCTCTTTTATACTCAGTTACATATTCAGAGCATATTTCTATAAAAGCATACATGCAGCATGTGTATGGATGAGGAATATTCTGGTTATTTATTACTAAAAGCCAGAACTGAACATTTTTATTGTGTCTTCATTTACCAGTAGTACATCTTCAACATCATCAGCTGTTCATCTTTATGTCAAGGTTTTTTAATCTGGCACTGAAAAATCAGAATTTTGTTTCCCTGTTCTACCTCAATACCCCCAGAACAAAAAAGCTAAGAAGTTTTTTTCCTTAGACTAGTTAAATGATTTCATAGCCTCATAACTGTGAAAAAATATTGTTAAAGAGTCAAATGCAACAGGTACTACCTTCGTTTCCTTGATTAGTGAGAAGCCACAGCAACATGTATGAACTAGGAAAGGAGATGCAATGCCTTTTCTGCTGGTCCAAATGTGTTCTTTTATTTAATTCTTTTTTGCTGCATATTGGAGAATCAGGAACCTTGTTTGATGAATAAAGCATGTATTTTTAACCTAATGTTGTTTTAAGATAGAGGAAGTAACAGCACTGCAGCCACAGCACACCAGGCAGAGATGAGGCTGCCGAGGAGTCTGCGAGCAGCAATGTGGCTCTGTGACCCTTCTTTCTTCTTGCTTGGTTTTGCAGATGAACAGAGAGATGTAGCACCATCCTTCATATCTCAGAGTAGCATCTCCCTGTGGGTGGGAAATAAAATTTTTGCCACTAGGTTTATATTAATTTTCAAGTAATAGCAGTTTTAGTGAAAAAAAAGTCTTATTTGGTCTCTTTATCCTTTCTGCTGCCATCAGTTCAGCTGCTTTTGTTCTGTTAAGCACAACTCCTTGTAGCTTTCCTGTGGAATAGCCAAATTATGAATGGGTGCATCTAGATGGGACATACAGTGCACCCTTTCCAAGTCTTCCTGCAAATTCCCTAGAGATCTCACTTTTCAAAAACTAGACATTTCAACTGTGTCAAAACTGCAGACACTTAGAAGATGGAGCACTGGTGGAACTGTTGAAGTTCAGCCATAGTCATGTCCAATTGATCAGATTTCTCACCTGCATGTCTTTTTCAAAGCAGCAAAATTATTCCTTTTCTGAATGTACTAGTCAGCCAAATTGATATCCATGTACCTCAGAGAGTATTCTCATTAAAATGTAAATTATGTTTTCTGAAAAATTAATCCAAAGGCAGTTGAAAAGCCAGAGGTTAATGTTAGACCTAAGATGTGTCACTCCCTACATATCCTCTTTTATCTGCTCAAAAAAAAAAAAAAAAAAAAAAAAAAACACCAAAAAAAAAAAACCACAGAAAAATTAACTGTCACAGTTTAAATCAATGTGCACATATGATTCATAAGAACAATTTTCCAGTTTTGGAGAAGTCTTAATGAAACCATTATTCTTACAAATAGATCTTGAATTAATAAACACAGATGATACAGAGCAGCATTTAGCTGATACAATTATCTCAATTACATCATTTTGTTTAAGAAAGTCAACAATGACAAATTTTCTGATAGTTATTTGCAGCTGATTCTGATAAAAGATTAAACTTTTTTTTTTTTGCACATTGTTTCTCTTTATCAAATTTTGGGAAAAAAGATGTGAATGAGTGAAAGAGCAGTTTGTTTTCTCATAAAAGATAGGCAGTAAATAACATTAATGTATTGCTTAAAAGGGGTTAGAGAGAAAGACATTATGTCTCCATCTAGGAGAATACTAATGAGGCTCCATATGTCCACTTGCCATTACTAGGTCTAATAAAGGTTTTGGCAAGTGTACCTTAAATGCACTTTCAGTTATAATGCCTAAAGTCTTTGAATGTGAAGGTCTGTATTGTATTACAGTGGTGGTTGTGTACAAAACCAATGCTATGGATGTTTAGCTGTATTTATTTACCATGTAAATGGATGGCAAATACGCAATGTGTAATTAGTTTGTGAGGAGGACAGCAACTCCAGGTTTAGTGAGCTCTTTGCAGGATATGCTGTCTCAATCCATACATTTTGTGCAGTTATTTCACAAAGGCCAAAGGTAGAAGGTAGAAGGTACCTTTTGAAGGTAGAAATCTGTATCATTAACTAAATATGCTTTGATTATTATCACCCAGAGGAGCTGGATAGGTGGTTAGAATACTTAATTCAATTTGTCTAATATGTCCTTAGAATTTTAAGTTGCTCAAATGAATTGATCTACATTATTATATGAAGTCCTTTCAGAAACAAGATTTAAAAAACAGACACTACTGAGACCCTGGAGCAGTTTTCAGATAGGTAGTAGTTTTCCCAGATGTGAACTGAGTTAAATGTTACACTTCTTTCTATTTATACATAGTTTTTCTTCTCTATTGTAGCTTACTGTTCTGTGCTTCATTGGGGTATAGAAAGATTATTAACTGAAAGAAATGGGGCTAGCCTCTTTTAGTGCTGCACCACTGAGCTCCCTGTGGACTTGTAATTATCCATGTTTGCTCTTCCCTTCAGATTTGTGGTATCTAATGGGGCAGCAGAGGATTTGTCAATTTGTTGAGTTACTTCATACTCTGCCCACAGTGTGCTACCCTTTATATGGAAAAACTGGACAAAAGGAAGATGCAGAAACACATGAATATGAAACACCTAAACAACATGTCAAAACTTGCATCAAGTCACATGTCAAAATGTGCATCAAGTCAGCATGTCAAAACTTGCATCAAGTCACAATAGCATTGTGCACAATAGCAATAGTCACAGAAGCAGGCATTGATAACTATCAGCTTATATGGACAGGTAGCTAAATCACATGTCTGTAGTCACAGGGATACTGAGAACTACTCAGTTAAAAAGCTAACTGAGCTGCTTTTGTTGGGAAAACTCAATCCTCTCCTCTGGCATCAGACAGATACCTGTGTGAGGTCCAATGATCTGGCACCAAAACTTGAGGCAAAATGTGTCTGCATAGACCCTTCACACAGCTGGTTTGCCTACCATGGGCTGCAAACTGAGGAATAACCTGAAGTGCTATTTGCCGGAACAGCACCAACCTTCCAGAACTGTGCAGGACAGAATATTGAAGAGAAGATCATGGCAGATGTAAGCCTTTTAACAACTGGACAGACACTCCAGCAGAAAAAAGACTTGCTAAGAAATTACAGGTCTTACATTAACATCTTACATCTTACAGGGATTGCTCCTATATTCCCTGTGTGAGACTCATAGTGGTGATCTCTTGGAGGACCAAAGAGAAATCGACTTTATTCCAAGGGAGGCATATGCCCAGTTGTGGGATACCACAGCCTCTGTGACTGCAGCAGTAAAGACTGTCAGAGTGTTGAGTGTGCAGCTGAACACTGTTTAAAAACCTCCTGCGCTTCCTGCCTTCCTGCATACAGGAACTCATACAGATAGTACATTAGCATTCATCATAGAATGGTGTGGGGCCTGACCCAGCCTGGTGCTGAGTGAAGTCAGAATTCCTGCTTAGCATCTGGAGAGGAATATGTTTACTATCAGTATTATATAAGGAAGTCTCCTTTCACTGGCAGATACTGTCATAAACATTGATTGGTCCAGTGGCATTAATAGGAAATAGAGTTCCTAGATGTTTCAAGTAGGAACTTTTCTTTTAGTCCTGGCCTATTCTACCCCTTTTCTCACTTCATTTGAAATTCACTCAGGTGAAATCAATTGCGGCTATGCCACAATTCCTCACCCTACATAAAGAATAACCCTACCTTTGTAGTTTTCTCTTTACAAGCAAAACAGCTTTCAGACTAAACTGCATGAGGATGGATACCAGTGGATTATTCTCAGCAGATACACAGATACATGATGCCCCCCAAACCAAGGAGACTCCACTATCTGTGCCTCATGTCTAATAATAAACCCCTTTTACATCATTCCGGCAAAAACATCAAAATGAAATAAAGGATCTAAATATAAATATTCTTGTAAGAAATTAGCTGGAACAGGGCCTTCCCCTTTCTTTGCACTTCACTTTCTCAGGAGTTTTGTTTCATCAAAGAAATATGGTGGAAACCATATTTTCTGTCCCAGCTGTGCCATCTCTGGTTTGGCCAGCAGTTGAGTTACATGGCAGGTTACAAGGCACCTGCCATGGCCAATCCTTCGGCCCTGGGAGAATTTGCTGTAAGGGCCTGGAGCTGGTATTTAACCACATGGGAAAATCCCTATCTCTTAGCCAGTTATCCATCATGTTCTTCCCATCCCAAGTATGGTCTACCATATCAACAGGTTACCTGGACAATCCCTAGCTAAGGAGCAATGATTGCTAGTCATAATTAAACTTCCACATCTCTTTACCCAAGAGTAAGTAGTCCTCACACCTAACCAGCTGATAGAAGACAGGCAGAATACTCAATATATGTTGTGACTATGGACACAGTGTCAGACCTGCTTGCTTTAGGCAAGGTGGCCCCAGAAGCCCTGTTGTGGGTTGACCCTGGCTGGATGTCAGATGTCCACCAAAGCTGTTCTGTCACTCCCCTCCTCAGCTGGAGAGAAAATATAATAAAAGCTAGTTGAGATAAGGACAGGGAGAGATCACTCACTGATTACTTTCGAGGGCAAACAGATCCAACTGGGGGAAATTAGTTGAATTTATTACCAATCAAAATCAGAACAGGATAGTGAGAAGTAAAACAAATCCTAAAAACACCTTCCCCCCACTCCTCCCTTTTTTCCAGGCTAAATTTTATCACAGATTCTCTACTTCCTCCCTATCAGTAGTGCAGGGACACAGGGAATGGGTGTTGTGGACAGTTTATCAAATGTTCCTTCTGCTGCTGCTCCAGGAGAGCAGTCCTTCCCCAGTGTAGAATCCCTCCCACAGAAGACAGTCCACCATGAACTTTTTCAGTCTGAGTCGATCCTTTTAGCTGCAGTTCTTCATAAACTGCTCCAGCATTGGTCACTTTCCACAGGGTGCAGTCCCTCAGGAACAGGTTTCTCCAGCATGGGTCCCACAGGTCACAAGTCCTGTCAGCAAACCTGCTCTAGCACGGGCTTCTCTCTCCACAGGGCCGTAGATCCTCCACAAAGTGGGCTTTCTGTGGAATCACAGCCATCTTTTGGGCATCTGCCTGCTCCTGCATCCTCAATTGGCTGAAGGTGGATCTCTGCTCCAGCGTGGTCCTTCATGAACTGCAGGGGCAGGGCTGCTTCACAGCCACGGGGTAAATTCACCTCTGGTGGCTGGAGCACCTCCTTCCCCTCCTGCACTGACCTTGGAGTCTGCAGGGCTGTTTCTCTCTTCTCTGGCTTCAGTTACTTCTGTGCAAGAACTATTTTTTCTTCTTGAATATGTTATTACAGAGGTGTTACTGCCATTGCTGATGGGCCCACCTTGGTCAGCAGTGGGTTCAACTTGGAGCTGGCTGACTTTGGCTCTGCTGGACATGGGGGAAGTTTCCAGCAGCTTCTCACAGAACCCACCCCTGTAGCCTCCTGCTACCGAAACCTTGTGCGCATCCCACTACAAACCAACACACAGAATTGCAAAATCACTAGCAAAGGTTTGCTGAGTGTGCTCAGCATGGCTGTGAGGGCACAGCATGACATTGCAGTCTTTGGGCACTGTTGTGCAAAAGGGACAGCATTTCATGACAGTGAAATGGCAAGGAGTCACTGCTAAGGGCTGGGTTTGCCTTCCAAACTTTTACTGCTTACCGTGTCCTAGGAAAGGGGAACAGTCAGCTTTTTTTTTTTTTTTTTAAGTACTTACACCACCCCCTCAGATTTGCAATGCAGTCTGGGGTAAGGGCACTGCTTTCCCTAGAGCCCTCTGCTTTTACTGTTGTCCATGCCAGCTCACAGTGAACACGATGTAAGTGTTTTGGTCTTGGCTGATAGAGCTGTTTTGGCAGCCCCTGAACTGGAGATGGGTTGTAAGCAAAGTGCCTGCTCCACATCCAGTTACAAAAGTGCACTGTATTTGATAAAGCCTATCAGTATGCCCCTCTCTTCAAAGAGAAGGTGAAAAGAATCCATCCCTTCTTCTAAGGAGATTGTGAACAGGCAGTATAATGACCTCCATTTATTACTGGGCTTCTTAGCACTGCATCTCAGGGGATACAATTCAGATTTGTATGATTCTCACATTGCTCATAGGGATGAAATCCAATCCAGAAATGAGATGGATGGAGTATTATCCTGTGCTGAACATTAAAGGCTACCTTCCTCATGAAAAAGACACTTATTGAATAAAGAATGCTTGTGTGAGACACACAATTCTTAAATGTCAAACTTTTTTTTTTAAATGGCAAGTGTAACTCAACCTTCACATTTGAATAGTTGCTTTCCTTTGGGAAAAATATTTTTAGACATGAAAAAACCTATGCACTGCATATTATAAACTTCTTTAAAGAAATAGATGTAAAAGAATACTAGAAGTTTAGCATGATGATTTATTGTGCATTGGATTCATTATTGCATAAGGATTATTTTGATGGAAATAATGCAAATGAATAATTTTCTTACATTTTTCTTGCACAATTGAATGTATGATTGAACATTACAATTTTGGGCATGTCCCCATCATTGACTATCTGTCTTCTGCCCAATTTGCAATATATCATAGCCCACAAGTATATATACACATATACACAAGCTGCAGTTCTTTGGACATAATGAAATTGTATCATTATTCCTTTTTCAAGTTTAATCATCATATTTGCCTCTCAGTTGGACCGATGTTCCTTTTGAATATAACAGCAGTTTTCACTTCTTTGCCTTGCTAGTCAGCCCTCAGCATCTATTACTTCAAAAAACTATTTGAAACAAATACTTTGCCATTACTTTTGCTCCTGAACATTATCAGACTGGGAACTGAATCTCTGGTCTTTTGGAAGCCAGCTTGTCCACCCCAGGTGGTACATGCCATCCTCTATTTTCTGCCTGTCCCAAAAAAGTGCTGTGCTAGGCCAGTAAGACTACCAGGCACTTGTGAAAGGAGAAAAAGTAAGAGTTTTGGAAGAACACTATTAGTCGGCCTCCCTGTCAGCCTTCACTTTTACTTTCAGTGAAACTGCTGTGGCTTTTTCTGGATCCTCTGCCAGGAATCTTTATGACTTAACTGTGGAGCTCTTCAAGTTCCTGGAAGGATCCTGCCATGTTTTGGACACCCTAGAGCTTCACAAAAGAAGTATTTCTACCTAGAAGAAAGAGAATGTTTGGGTGGAAGTGTCTGGTTATAAGATGCCCAGTAAATGGCTTAATAGGAATGACAGCTTTTCATCACTCTGGAAGTCAGCAAAGATGTTTCCTTGGCAAATACTGCCATGGTTTAATTAATTTTTAAAAAGCTTTATTTGTCTCTTCACTAATGTCAAATGAGGAAAAATAGAAAGGCTAAGCAAAGTTAATAGCAGTTATTCCCCACCCCCATTACTGCCACATTATAAAGGAATAATCCAATTTATATTTTCCAGGGTACGTAACTCAGTCAAAGGCAGCAGATTGTCAGGCTTCTGTAGCCATGTGCTGCTCCCTTAATAGAAATGAAAAGGCCTAGTGCCATTAAGGATGTTTCTGTATGAGTTTATTTCAGTGGGTTTTGCAGCTGCCAATGATGATGAATTAAAATATTTACCAGAAAACAGCAGGAGACACAGGAAAGGTACATGCTGAGAAGGAATGTGGGGAAGTCTCCCTAGGTTCTGGAGATCAGCAGTCCTTCTGGACTCCCATGAAGGTCTGAAGCAGGGCTGTACATACACCTGGTGAAAGAAGGGAACACCAAAGGGGCTTCCCAAACACCTATCTAAAACCTGTAAAATCTGTCACTATTAGTAGCTGGGACTGGTCTCCCAGCTTCAGCTCAGCACCAAAGAGTGTGTGCAAGTGTGGATGAATTTGTTCTCTAGAATTATTTAAATCTACAATAGTAGTTTGTGTCTCTCTGTCCCAGCACTGCCTATCCTCCAGAGGAGTGTACTGTGAATTCTTTCTTTGAGCCTATTAGTAGGTATTGGGACCTTCTAGAAATAAATTAAAGGCATTCCTGGAGGTTCCTTCTGGGTATGAAATGGAACTGACCCCTGGAGTAAAACCAAAAGCTGAGTCAGCCTAGAGGAAACAAACCGTATAAAAACCTAAACCTTTGGGGAAAAGCCAGACTGACAATCATTTCTTAATGTGTTAGGAAGACAGACATTAGAAGTGGGTGAACTTGTTTGCATTTTATTTATTTTAAATATGAAACAGATTTTAGTTCTGCCAAATTTTATTTTCATACATGTCTTTTGTTCCTTTGAAAATGTTTTAAAGAATGCTTAGCCAAAAGGAATTTGGGTCAAATTCACTTGAAAAATTAATTTGAATAATCCAGCTCACTTGAAAATTCAAATTATTCCATTTTAAAAACTCCAAACTTATATCAATATGGAAGCCTGAGTTACCTTGAAATTCATTGCTATTATGTAACAAGCATATGGTATCATATGCTTTCTTCATAAATCTGTCTTTTTATAAAAGGGAATTGAGGTCATCTGAAAAATTTTGTCCAATAACATATGTGTCTATGTTGGTTCTGACTGTATCGACAAGCCGCATAGGACATGTGGTATCTCCACATATTACAGTGTTTAAAAAATCCCATCTGCAAAACAGACATGTCTGGGAGAAAGGCAGACCTCCCAGCAGGCAGGAGGAGGCATGGGAGCAGCATGTGTAGGGGAAGCCCACACTGACCAGCACTGCAAGCATTGTTTTCCTGGGTGCCAGAAATCCCCATTCTGCCTTCAGCTAATGCCAGAAGGCAACATGCAGCAGCAGAATGGAGGCTTATCATTAACTCTATCTTTCCTGGATGTACAAAAGCAAATATCCATGTGGTGCTTGTGGCTAGAGGAGATGTGTAGTCTTCCTGAGACTTTAAGAGCTTTCTGGGATGGAGCATCTCCACTGTTGACTGACTTAGTAAAAGAAGTTGCTGCAAGATTGGATCTGCTGTAGGCTGGGCATCTGAGAGCAGCTTGAGACCTCTCAGCTAGCTACTGTGTGATAAAACTTTTATCCTCTTTTAAGTACAGTGAACTGGCTCATGATTACCTAAAGTGTGGGCTCACACTCCCAGCCGTCACAGTGCTGCTGGGGATTTGTGAATTGCCCTAGTAAGGCAGATTAGTGGCTGAAGCAATTGGTCTCTTCACCTGTGATCAGACTTCAGTGGATGGGAAACTGCAGAGAATCTCCCTCTTCAATGTCAGTCCCATTTTCCCTTGTGCTGGTAAATATGGTTATTAGTATGTTTGAAATTAGGGGCTATGTGTAAAAGCACATGTCCAGGATTTATCTCACACCCACAGTTGACTGCTTGCTGTAGTCCCACCATGACGAGCCTCTTAGTGAAGGCCACGTGAAAGAGTCAGCCTCAGGACATCTGCCTGTGCACTGCTTGCCAAAAACTGAATAAAACTCTGCTGCTAGTGCTCTCCACACCTTATAATGTTTATCACAAAGCCAGGCTGTTTGAGAAGGATGTGGGGTACGGAGACAGAATTAGTCCTCATGCGCACACTAAGTGTGCTGAGCCATCCCACAGCACCTGATCATAGGCAGATTTTACAGTATTCAAAAATTTTCTAATGTCCCAATTGATGACTGTGACCTAAATGAAATTAAAAAGGAAACATCCTCATCTATTATACAGAAACTCTTCTAGAAAGAGACCTATGTAAATTTAGGGGATTGGGATGTCCATTAATTTTTTGTCTGACTTCTTTGATGCTGGCCTCATCAGTGTGTTTAAAACAACTGAGAAACTGAGGCTGCAAGCCAGCCTCAAACAGGGAGAAGGGAAAATGGCTCTTATCTTTTGAGGTACTGGGTGCTGCTACAGAGCTATTCTGTTTTCAGCATTCTGGACTGGCTCAGGGAGTCATTTCATTAGGTGCTGTCCGTGTTTCAGGACCTAAATAAATGGGCCCTTAACTCAGGAGTTTATCTTGTGGAAACAAGAAAAAAATAGAGAAAATAGTAGTAGTAGTAATAATAGTAATAATAATAATAAACCAATTGTTGCTTTTGCTTTGTTGTTATTACCATTGTAATCATTATTGTTAATATTTTAATGTGTTAATTTTAAAGATAAAATTTTCGAGATGTGGAGAGGGTGATTACTTTGATTTGGTTTTTGCTAAAGAGGGATTTATTACTAAGGCACATACAGAATCTGCAATACATCAATAAAACTGATGCTGATCACTTCATCCAGAACTGGCAAATCCTGGTTCTTCTTTATATAGCTTTAAAATGTAAGCCAGGGTTTATTGATTTCCTCTGTGTGCTTATGTATGTACTTTTTCTTTTCTGCACCTTAAAACAAAGCCAGAATTATTTGTTCTCCTAAGCTAGTCCTTCCTTCAGGGAATGACAAATTTTTCATTAGGGGAAAAAGCCCTGCAAGGAAAACTTTGCAGGAAGAATAGGTGGCAGTATGTAGAAGAGACAAATGACCTGAAGCTATGGGGCAGAAGGGAGCTGTGATTGAAATAGTTCCCTGCCCACTCACTTCCCCCTTCCCAGCTAGATCATCCAGAGCAGAGGAAATCAAAAGCATCCATGGGAAAGAGAGGAGGAAAAGCCTGCATCACGGAAATTCTAACTGTGCCTCCCGTCTCCTCCTGAGGACTTACAGCCTTCCTATTTCTTGCTAAAGCTGATTGCAAAGAGTTAAACTGTTCCCATATGTCCAGTTCCAGAGTTTGTAGCCTTTGGCAGCCCCTGCTGCATCCAGCTGCAGCTGCTACCTGTGTGTTCCCAGGGCACCCGCCTGTGCACGCGTGTGCGAGCGCCTGGTTCCACGTGTGCACACACGTGTGCGCTGACCTCTGGAGCAGGGCCCTACCGTGATGCTGAACCCGTCTGTCCTTCTCGGGGAAGATACTAATTCAGAAAAATTTCTTCCCCCTCCTCTCTTACACTTGGAGCTGACCATGGATCATGTCAAACAATATACAACTGAGAAGAATGCAAATAAACTTAAGCCTGTGTAGCCCAGCAATGCAGCTAGCCGCCCACTTGTGAGATACTAAACTGGTGTACACATGATACACAAAGAATGCTGGCTGGTTTCACCAATCCCTTCAGACAAAAAGAAAAAAAAAAAAAAAAAAAAAAGAAAAGACCTGATCCTTGTCTTTATATCAGTGAGGTTGGAGTTCTTGCTAATAAAGGAGCTTTTCCCATGATGCAGTGTGATAAGGATTGGCCTACATGTAGCCCAGCAAGCCACTGCTGATGTTTTCTTGATTAGGTGTCTTATCTTCCATTGAGCTGCATCTGATGAAGGTTGCTGACAGCGTAATGGCAGGAAAAGCATCGGACAGCTCCATAAAATGGCAGCTTTGCTATGACATGTCAGCCAGGACCTGGTGGATGGTAAGTTGGTGTGATAACTTTTTTTTCCTCTCCCTGGAAGCGTTTTTTTTTTCTTTTCTGAACTCCTCCTTCACTGTTGCAATGCACGTGCTGCAAAGTTCAGAGCGCGCAGTTTGCCGCTCCAGCTCAGTGACTCCTCAGAGCTCCTAACATCACAGTGAGATAGATAGGGTTTCTCTGCTGCTGTAGGGGCATGGGCCTTCTCATTAAACAGCAGCAAGTACAGCACGGGATTTTTCTTTTACTTTCTCCAATTTATTTCTTCTCCTCAGTTCTCTCTCTTCTTTTTTTTTTTTTTTCCCCTTTTTTTTNNNTTTTTTTTTTTTTTTAACTCCCCCCACCCTTACACCCTGTGAAATGCAAATTTTTCAGTTTGCCAAGCTAGTTGGTATGAAAACGTGGAGCTGGAAGCAGTCACGGAAAAAAAGAAAGCAGCCTTGTCATCATGCTCTTGGCTAATTGTTCTTGAGTTGGTCTTAAAAACAGAGCGATCTGCCTCTTTATTCTGTTTCCTCTGAATAATTATTTAGAAAGTGTATTGTATCATGTTGTGAGCAGCCTCCTAATCACTATGCGATTGTCCCCCACGCTTCTCTTTAATTTGGAGTCCTCCTCCCTACCAATGAATGCAGTAACTGGAGCAACTACTGATTAATATGCTGCTTGTCATAATTAAATTTAGTTAATGAGGATATGCATATTCAGTCCATTTTTTCTTTGTTTGGATGAGCATGGCTTTTTTGTTCATATTTATACAGCTGCAAATGAAAGCCGAGAGCTGGAAAAAAAGCAAACCTTACTGAGCTCAGGGAAGGGTGGACCCTGAGAGACAACTTTTTTTAATGTTACCAGGCAAAGGAGCTCAAAAATTTATTTAATCAAAACAGTGGGATCAGGAGAAAGTATTTTGGGAATGAAAAGCTTTTCTCCTCAGCAGAACTACATGAAATTTTCTCCACATATGGATTTTTCTCTTGTGGACAATGGTCTCTTGTATGCAATAGCCATGCCATGAAAGGGACATTTGGCTGGCTTGCATTCCATTATGAATATTAATTTCATTCTTGGGTTGCTTTGTCTGGTGGTGTATTTTTATCCTTTTCATTCCTTCATTGATTGCCTTTGCTTGTTTGTCTGGATAATTATAATGCTTACTGCATGCACTGCGTTTTTACAATTAGTACAGTGCTGAGACAATAGGCACTTTATTCTTGGGCAGTGGGTCTGGGGAGCACCAGTGGAGAGCACATCCCAGTGCCTGGACAGAAGGCAGGTTTCTGATTATATCTGCCTTCCTACACTGCTTTGCAAGGACTTCGTTATCTTTCCAAAGGTGGATGTTGATACGTGCCTTCAGTGAGGGTATCAAACCTGAAGGGAGTATTTAATTTAAATTATGCTTATTAGTTGTTTCTGTAGTTTCTGAATACAGGGAAGAAGAATTATTCTGTCTTTGCTACTTGTTGAACTACTCGGGTAACTTTAAAAAGAACAGTAGAATGTAGATTATAAAAGGCTGTTTTGTTAACCTGCTATTTTGCTGGGGGTTACGCTGTTTAGTATCATCTTTCGATTCATGTTTAGATCTTTAATCAGATTTTCTTCATGTAATTTTGTACATTATTGAGTATTTGTTAAAGTGACTGACAGATGTTTAGACATAGATACTATGAAATGCTTGCATAGTGTATTTCCTTAATATTGTGTTTATGAATGCTTGCTTTTATTAAGGAGCACATCTTAAGTTTGATATACTGTTCACTAAGGATAGCTTTCAGTGAGATGGCATTGCTTCCAAAGGGAAAAGAAAATCAATACTTTCACTGCGGTATTTTATCCTGAATGGTAATCTGTAAAATACATGTAATATAAATGTCATTGTCTTGAGTGTGTATTTCATGCACACTTTGGAAAGGAAGTTTAAGAATGCTTAAGTGTTCTGTACGAGTAAAAATCCAGTGATACTTTAGCTCTGCATTCTATTTTGCATCATATTTCTAACTTACGAATTCGCAGCTGTAAAATCTAAGGTAAACCAGTGTGTGCATGGGTTTATACAACTAATACTAATTGCTTTCTCTCAGAAAAGAAAAACCTCATGCTGCAATGCCTTAGTGTGCAAAATATCATCACAGAGTTTATAGTGTAATTATTTGCAGTACATTCCTATACAAAATATATAGTGTAAGTAAAACACTTCTGAGAGAAAAAAGAAGGAAGACAGACTTCTTCATCTTTCTACTGCTGCTTTTCTTGAATGATTGTAAACACAGAATTGTAAATGCCTTATGGGGTAGAGGAGATATTGTATAAGATGATTACTCATAGTTACAAAAAAGTTTATTAACAAATGTTATTATGACACGCATCATTATAAACTTAGTGGGATTTTATTATACATAAACTATAACTACTAAGTAGTCTATAACTACTTTGCAGCATGTAAATATTAATATCAAATTCCATTTGAATAAACCTAGAATATTGGCTTTTGATAACTTTAAAGTTATCATTGAATTAGTTAAATTCAATTATCATTGAATCAAAGTTAACATTGAATTAGTCTCATCAAGAAAGACAACATTCTGTCTTTCTCTTTAAAGTAAGTGGAATGACTGTTAAGTTTTTAGGGTGCTTTTTGTTTCCTATCTTGCTGTTTATTTCCTTCTTATTCTTTTATTTGGCTACAATAAAAACATGTGGTTTGTCAGGGAGCAACCAAACAAACATAAATTACACACTCTCCATCTGTGTTCTCCTGAACACAGAAATATTTATTAAAACACAAGAGGGCAAAAGTTTTACTGAGAATGCAATAAACAACCAAATGCAAACAAATGTAAACTTCTAAATAACTGAATATTTAGAAATCTGTTAACTGATTATCTGCTTCTTTTGTAATTGTGTAAATACGACCATCTTAGTAATGCATCATATTTTTACATTAATCTTTGTGATGAGGGAAAGGATATGAAGTGAAGAGACAGAACCTGTCTCTATCAAGTGCTGTTCAGTACAGTTGGGAAATAATCTAGAAACTTTTTTTGCTGTAAAATCTCCACTTACAAAGTGAGGAAGAATGCTGGTGGGGGTGATTGAGAGAATAATACCCATAGAAAAACTAGACCTTTTTTCATTGTCCCTTCATTAATGACAAATGGCTAGTTTGGGATTATAGTCATAATCAGGTTTTGTGATTGAATTCACAAATTTAATAATTCATCGCTTTACAGATCTCAAAATTAAAATCTAAGAACCTTTTTACAAAACTTTGTGGCATTGCTAATAGGCTTTTGGGTTTTTCTTGTGGGAAAAGATTCCAAATATTTACATCTAACACATCTATTGAAAGCTGTTTTGTTAAATCTGTGCCTGAGTCTGAATCGATATCTCTTGTTTGCAGATAATTTTATGCAATTGTATAGGGGGGAATACATATTCTAAAGAAAAATCTCTTCTTCCCAATATCAAAATCCTATTTTTGTGCATAAATTTACATGCATCTGCAGCAGAGATAATGAAAAACTGTCTTTTCAAACTCTCGGGAAAAAAGTATTGAAATCACAGATTTTATTAAGAACAAAGCAGAGAGAATGAAAAACTTCTGATCTATTGTAAATTCTGCACATTTCGTTATGCTTAATGGCTTGATGTGATGATCAAAAGCATCATAACAAAATTTTGGAATAAAAAAATCTGTCAATACAAAGTTTATCACATTGTATTAAGGCTGTATTAATAGGGCAAATAATCCCAAGTGGAGGTTAAAATAATAACAATTTAGATGCTATATTTCAGCATTAAAAAGAATTATTCCAATCCTAAATTTATTAATAAATCCAGGTTTTAATGTACTTTTTGGTTTAACACAAATGTTAATCACATTCCAGGGGAGTTGCAGTATGTCAATATTTTGCAGCAGCACATCTGTGCAGTTTTCTAATTTGGATTAAAATGATATTCATAACACAACAACTCCATCAGTTGTTCAGATGTACAGCTTGTTAATGAATCCTTTGTTCTCAATAATGACTTTTAATTAAATGATTTAGAAACAAATGTCAGTATAACTGTGGACATATTGAACATGATGTGCTTATTCATGGACCTAGAACACCAGATATTAATTCTATAAATTTCAGGGGGAGGAGTGGGTAGAAGGATATAAGGTTATATCCATAAGCAGTTGTTCAGTTTTCTTTACATGAAAATGCCAACAGTGTGTATAACGTACTGCAAGATAATTTACTGACTATCTAATGGTTATTCCTGGTGATGAGCCACAAGATATCTTTTTGAAGATATGTTTGTTAGGCTTATGAGACACTATAAATATATAGGTTTTTAGTTCTTGTTTAGAACCATTGCATTTCTGTCTATAAAAAATGTTTGGCTCAGGTACTCTGTATAATTGGACAAAGAATAAATTTGTTTAAAATCAGAATGGTCTGTATAGAGAACTGTAAATACTGAATGCATGCTCATCTCTATTGTTTAATGTTTTTTATTGTGGAATGGGGGAATAATCTTCCTTCATCAAAAAAAAACCCCACAGTAGGAGTGCACATACATTACACACATACTAACAGCATGTGCTAATGTAGAATTAAGGTGTTTTTGATCACTTTCAATACTCCTTCATTGCTGATTTTAAAAAGGTGTTCCTTTAACCAAGAAAAATATACTTGTGCTTAATGACAAGTGCATACTCCTCTAACTCCTCTCTTTCTTTAGACACATGCTATGAATGTGTTTCCAGTTAGAATTGCTACTGTGGGGTGTTTAGGAGTTGCGGAACCTTCTCAGCAAAGTAACTTTTTCTGCTTGTGCCTCATACTTTTATCCAGGAGTCTACTCAGGGGGTCTGATAGTGCCTTAGTTTGTCTGCTTGCTCTGGCAATGTTAATAGTTTTCTTATGGTGAAAACTGTACGTCAACAGTGCTATGAGCATTAGTTTGTGTGAAGGTGTGCTTGTGGCTGTGTAGCTAAACATGTGTGCACTGTGTTGGCTTAAGGCATGATCCAAAGTTCACTAAAATCAGGAGAAAGCAACTATGTAATTCNTAAAGCATCTCTCTGCAGCATGTAAAATGCAGTTGTACTTTCAATAATGTGTTTGAGATTTACACAACTGTAGTATTCAGGATGTAATTAACATTGTTTTTTGTGTAATTATTCAATTATAGTTTTCTTTTGTAACTTCTCTGAACATGTATTATGACTGAGGAAATGTGTGTTCCAACTAGGCTATGGCACCTTGCTGTACCTGAATCTTCTGTAGGACCTGCAGAAATTCTGTGCAACTCATAATAAAGTTGCTTTTTCTCTTCTGAAGTTATCACTTGATTATTTCTTTTCTTTCTTTCCCCCAGATATTTGATTTCTTTACTCCATTTAAAAAAAATACTATGTGAAAAAAAAAGTTGTTTTCTAGCTGGAATTTATGGCCTCCAGTGTTACTTGATAATGATTGAATCCAAATCATGAAGAAATAAAGCTGGTTTTCTATGCTATGATACTAAGAGACTGAACATTCTGTCAAAACACATTTAATCTTTAAGATATATTTTCAGGATCCTAATGTAAGACAATAGAATTGCAATCTTGAATGAAGCAAAAATCAGGAGAGAAATAGAAGAGCTAAATTAAAGACAGGTGAAGCTTTCTGCAATTTCTTTTTGCAATTTAATTTAGAAACAGAAGTTACTAATAGAAAAAAAACCTGAGTAGGTCATTCCTTTAGTAATTGGAAATAAGAGATGGCTAGGTGTTACCTATAACTGGCATTGAGATTATAGCATCAAGGCAAAGATGGTTTAAAGAAGAAAGAGCTTCAGTGAGAACAAATAAAATCAGTTCTTTAAAATCTTTAAGCCCAATAGGATTATAAACTAGCTTTGATTTTCTTTTTGAACTGCTACTAGCAACTTTAACACTTTGTGCTATGATGCAGTGGTGCAATTAACTGTCTTAAAATTTTACTACTGCTGTTCAGATTTCAAAATAAAACAAAACCACACCATCTATATTTTAACAGATCCTGTACTTTGCAATGTCATCAAAATGTTCATCTGAATGTTCAATGTAATCCAAAAGTTTTTCTGTCCTTGCAGTAGAATGCAGTGATAGATCTATGTTGTTAAACAAAGGTTCAATGTTGAATGTCATATCTCAGATTGTC
>WBNO01003506.1:0-83886 GCA_013400575.1 Peucedramus taeniatus | reverse complement strand
GTCTTTCAAACCAAGACAAGCTTCATGGGTACATCTCAGAATAGCCATAGTGAAACACAAGAGAGAAATAATAACCCAGTTGGTGCCAGCCCTTGAAAGCAAATTATCATGCAGTGGGTTTCTCTACCCTACCACAAAGCTCTTTTGACTTGTGTGGACACATGCAGTAAGCAATCCCCATGCTGGCCTGAAAGTCAGGAAACACAGAACTTACCAGCCCTGCAAGTATCCGTCGTGGAGAGCACTGGAGCTTTTCCAGTAGTCTTTCAGGTCATCTGGTGCACAGGATTGACAGTGCTAGAGAAGTCTTCTGAGTCTCATCAGATGAGCAGAAAATTTTACAAACACTGTAGTGCAGATTCCATTGAGTCAAAGACCATATAATGAGACATGAGAAGTAGTCTTTAGTGCAAGAGTGTGCATTTCCACAGGGGAAAAAAAATAAAGCAAATTATGCTATGGAGTTGTGAGTATAGCTTTAAGTTTCCTCTGACAGTTTAAGTAGTAGGTATTTTATGAGACAAGAAATATGGAGTTTTGACACAGTTTTGTTGTGCTGCTATTCCTGCCCAGGGCTTATTTCTACCTAGCAATTAGTGAAGAGAGCAAGACACATGGGTGTAGCCCAGGCCCATGACCTCACTAAACCCACTGACCCAAAGATCTGCCAATGGGGTTGAGTGTGCAGGTGTCTCTCTCTGGCAGAGCCATTCACATTGGCAGTAACACTTTCATGGAGTTCTGTTGGTGCTGGTTCTCTGCACATCTCATGTCCTCCAAGGAGGACTTTCCTGAGCTGTCTGCTTCCAGCTTGTTCCTTTGTGTTTGGTTGGGTTTTTTTTCCTTTCGACACTCATCTCACTTGCATTAATGGAAAGTACTCTTAACCCACATTATTGGGAGAGAAAAAATGGTAATTGGTTGTGATTTTTCAAACTTGTTTAATAAAAAATGTCCTGCGGGTTCCTTGGGTTTCAGTCAATATTGTACTCGGTATGGTTGGTCTGCGATGAAGCTGATACTTGCATGGTATTTGTGGCTGGTTTCATCTGGTGCCTGCCTTTCAAGAGGCAAAACTTGAGGTTTGTTATATCTTTGCAGTACAGTAAAATTGCAAAGGAGGTACAGTGGAGTGCTTGAGCTTTTCCTTTGCCTTGTCTCAGAAGAACCAAGACTATTGCTGTAAGTGCAGGATGGTCTTGTTAGGGAGAAAGAGGGAGTTTCTGTTTGAGTCTAAACATAGGCAGTTTCTGGCAGCTTAAAGTGGTTTGTCAGTCCCTGATCAGTGACAATTGCGCAACACTTAGGAAGAGACTGTACAGCAGCAAGTGCTTATGACAATGAACTATCCCTACTGAACTCTTTTAAACATAGTATACCATTTATTTGACAAGAATGACTTTTTTTTACTGTGTAAACAATAGCTTTCATGCTCCCAAAACCCTTTCTCAGGCAAAGCTCCCCCTGACCCGGCAGAAGGAAGACTGAGTTGAAACCGCGACAGCAGCTATCCCAGAATGGTTTACATTGGAAGGAACCTTAAAGATCATCTCATTCCAATACTCCTGCCATGGGCAGGGACACCTTCCACTAGACCAAGTTGCTCAGAGTCCCATCCAGCCTGGCCCTGAACACTCCCAGGGGTGGGGCATCTACAGCTTCTCTGGACAACCTATGCCAGTACCCCACCACCCTCACGGAAAAGAATTTGTTCCTAATGTCCAATCTAAACTTACCCTCTGTCAGTATGAAGCCTTTCCCTGTTGTCCTATCACTATGTGCCCTTGTAAAATGTCCCTGTCCAGCTCTCATGTAGGCTCTCCCTTAGGTACTGGAAGGTGCTATAGTGTACTCAAAGGCTGCATATAGGATTTAGATGCATGTTACTTGATTTAAAAAAAACAGGAGCTGATCAGCAAATGCACATCAGTCTTTGCAATTACCTATGACAGTTTGCACAGCATCCTAAGATGGTAGTTCTTCTGTATACTCTGATGATGTACCATTTATGGATGGGGTAAACTGAGGCAGGAAGCAATTAAGTACCCAATTCTGTCCCCAGCACATACCAGTGAGGGTCATAAAATGGGATTCTGTGGTTCTGAATGGTAGGACATGCATTAAATATGGAGAATCATGACTTGTCACTGATACTTAATGTTGGGTTGTTGGGTTGTTAGTGGAAAGATCTTTCCTGCAAATCCCTATGCTTCCAGTGTGTGTGTTACTGGAACCCTCTAGCAGGGATCCTTTAGCTTGTTAATGGTGGGTCTCTGGCACTATGGGTTTGGGGATTGCTGCTGCAAACCAGCACAGGTGCTGAAAGCAAAACCACTTATCCTTCACAAGAGCAGTGCAACCTTACTGTGATGTGAGGGTGATCCTGGAGGAAACACAATCAAGTGTTCCTAGGTTCATGCTCAAGTGCTACTGGAGTCTGGCACTACTTTGGTTCCTATGTAGATTTGACATGTTTCAAAGTGTGTCCCTAGGCCCAAAGGCAACTTTATGTCCCTTTGAAAGACATGGCCTGACCCTTTAGGGCAGTGTAATGGCCTGGTTAAGGTGGGATTAATGTGAATCTGAACTCCAGAGGCTTTATAGCAAAGCAAATGTCCTGCTTGCTGTACTGTGCTTCAGGGAAAGGCTCTGAGTGCCAGGAGGAGGCAGCCCAGGAGACAGCCAAGTGTCCAGGAGGACATGGAAAAAGCCTGTGTCACAGGGCAGGTGAAAGCTGGGCCCAGGATAATGGTCCATCAGGACAATAATTTGAGAACATGCATTCCTTTCTGTCTCTCTTTACATCTGATTGGTTATCTATTGCTCCTCTTTACTGCACTCTGCTTGTAGAGCTTCATAGCTTTTGAAGGTATAAGAATAGGGCATTTTTTCCTTTTTTTAAATTTTTTTCTTTTTTTATTTCTCTTGCCTTGAAGTAATCATCTATATTTAGGTCAGTGACATGATGAAAGATGTTTATGTGTTTTTATCTAAAGCTGGAAATTACCTTTCCGGATATCACTGAATAGAAAAAAGCTAATGGAGCCTTGTTGTGCTTTCACTGTTTTTGCAGCGGTCTTCTTGTTCTAGTACTAAGGCACACGAAGCATCCCTTCCCAACCGCATGGCCCTTGGCTCTCAGCTCTCTCTGCATCCTCTGCTGGCTCCCCTGTACAGAGGGGACTCAGAGAAAGGCAAGGGGAAGGTCACACGAAGTTGTTTCCATCTCCAGCTACCTGCAGCAGGCATTGCCAGCTCTGGCCTATTAAGTGGAAAATGTGGCACTGATAAATCCTGTCCGCTAAGGAACTGAGCCTTTTTAACATGCAAGTGCTTAGTCAAAGAAAGTAAACGGACATCTCCTTCTACTGGGAATTATTAGACAAATGTCTCCCTCCCCTTACCCTCCTTCCTTCCTCCTCCCTTCCATTTAAGTGTAGGAAATTCTGCTTGCTTTATTTGATAAAGAGGAGGAGGGGAAAGGACATGTACTGAATCACGCTTAAGCTGCTGTCTTCTACCTCAAGACCTTCCAGTGTAGATGTGCTTCATTAGTTTGATAAGCAGACACCAAAAAGGGGGAGGGGTGTGGGGTTTGCATGAGGGGATCTGCCTAGGGGCTGCCCGGAGGTTTAAGAAGATGAACTGCTAATGATGTTGAAGCTGTACCTTTTTGGGACCTTGGCTCCTGCAGGAAAAATGGGCCCTTTTCACTAATTGTGTTGTGCTCAGTAGTGTGGTGGAAAGGATCTCACAGGGGAACGAAACAGAATGAATGTCGGCTGGGCTCTTCCCTGGAGCAGCCCCCTCTCCCCTCCTCCCCCATGCCAACCCTCCTTCCTTCAGTGGCGTATCTGGCATGAAGTACTCCTAAATACTGGGAGATAACATTAGGAAAAGAGCTTATTCAGTCATTTGTTTGGCCAGTCTGGTGCAAGCCTTGTGAACTGAACATAGATTTTTTACAAATGTTGTCCAAATTGGCAGTGCAAATGTTTTGATGAATAGCTACCAGCAAGACTGTGAACCTTGGATCTGGCCCCACCAGAAGATCTGAGGACTTTCAAATGTTGCTCTCTCTAATCCTGTGCCAGTCCCTTTCCTCTCTGACAGATCCATGTCTCAGGAGCAGATAACTGTATTTTCCCTGTGCAGTGGGGTGTGCAGGTTTTCACCTCAGGTCCTTTTGAGTATTTCCACATTTATTTATTTTCCTTTCAGCAGCTGGATGCCACCCCAGTTGGGAAGGTAAAGAGCAATTTCCAGGTGCACTTATTATTCCCATGGTGAGCGCCATTGCTCACCATGGCATTTCCTTTCTCCTGCAGTGATGTTAGCCCTGCTCAGCAAACTCTGGTGTTCCACTGTATTCTCTGTGAGTTTTGGCGTGGGAGGGACTGGTAGTGGAGTAACAGGCTGTGCTAGGTTATTCCAGAGAGCCTGTTTCCAGACTCCTGCCAAATGCCACCCCAATGAACCCCGTGTTAACTGGGCTCCTCCTCCCCTGGACAAAGGAGGCAGAGGCTTGGCACTTTTTCTTTCTCAAATACCAGCAGGCACAGCAAGCCCAAACCATGCAGATTGATGGGCCTCTAGGTTCAAAAGGGACTTTTTAAACCTAGACTTAGCACCCTCTTAAAATTGTATATCCCTGCCACAATCAGTGGCTGGCTAGTCAGTGACAAACAGGTGGGAATCACTTGAAAAGCTGTTCGGTAAGGGAGACATGGGTGGAACTTCAGGAGACAGCTGGGTACCCAGGGAACTGCCCCAAATGTGAGATTTCCCCACTGTTAAGGAAAAAGAGCATGATAATGTAGTGTCTCTGGAGCATTTCAGCAGCACAGGAGTGGGTAGTAGGTTTAATGCAGAAGAATGTTTTGGGTTTGTTTTGTTTATTTTTCTGCACATCATGAACTGATGCACAACACAACAATATGCAAAATTCCCTGCTGCATGCTGCTGCAGAGATTGTATGTCAAAGGAATTGTAAATGCACCAAGGAGAGCATTGCAGGTGAGAACAAGTGTGTTAGGTCTATACAGTCACCAGCACAGGATGCTCTTAATCCTAGTTGCTGGACACTGGGAGGGATCCCAGGGGCCAGCTTACTGTGCATCCGTCCTTGTTCCTTTTACACTTTTCCTAAGAATTTGTGGCTGGCTACTGTCAGAGATGGGACACTGGGCTAACAAAATCTCTAAGTGTAAGAACATTATGTTGCACTGACAGGATAAGAATGGAATGAATGCCTGAATTGGGACATGGTGGGATAACCCAGGCAGCCCAGGCTGCAGAGCAGAGCTTTATGGCACTGCTGCTGGTCATAAGTGGTTCCGTACATGACTTCCTCAGCATTCCTTTGATGGGGTTGGTAAAAAGAGGAGTGCTGGCAGATGGTGCAATAAATGCTGATGTTATATGTGTTGTAAACTACTTCACAGGGAGAGGTGAACATTTCCCAGGGATTGGTGTGGCAAGGCTGAGAGACAGTTTGAAGTTATGACCAACTGCAGCTCTTCCTTTCTTTTCAGAGATGACTTTACATAGTGGGTGACAAAGATAGCCACAGACCAAAGCTTATTTGGGAGTTTTTGCCTGCCTTCTACCCCGCTGCCTCCTGCCTCAGCCCTCCTCTGACAGTCAGGGAGGGACCGACAGGGGCAGCTTGGTGGCTGCTCCCACCCAACCTTCATTCTGTAGTACCACTGCTCCTCCCTCTCACTCAGCATATGTTGTATTTGCGCCACTGCCCTGACCAAAATCCCTGTTCTGTCAGCTCCCAACAGCAAAGGTGGTATGGGGAGGAAGTTGGATCACCCCCACTCATGGGGGGCTGCGAGGCAGTCTATTCTCGTAGAGAAAATGTGCAGCACGTGGGGTGATGGAGAAGGGACTGTGCCTTGGTCCCTGTAATTATACCCATCTGTTACTTCCCCGTCTCTGCTGCCGCCGCTGAAACACACAAAGAATCACAAGTGTGATTTAAGCCCCTGGAGAAGACAATGGGTACATTTGAACAAGCCAAGTTGTCCTCCAGAGCCCCACTGATACTGCCCCACTTATGGTGCTGCATGCTGGGCTGGGGAGGGCCGCTCTGGTCCAGCTCTCCTGCCCGCTCATTATTAACTCACCGCCCTTTTGTGGCTTCTGCTGCTGTTGTTAGACTGGTGCAAGAAGGACAATGTTAGAGCACTTCCTCCCTTCCCTATCACAGTGACTGGTTTGGGAGTTCAGTGCTTTCCACATTAGTTGCACTGATAAACTGGTTTGCACTGCAGTTGCTTTTGTTGTCTGTGCCCTCTTGTCATTGCTGTTGACTCATCAGGCTGAAGTGTCTGAGCTTAATTGAGGCAGTAACAATGCAATCAACATTTCTCTCTATTTTTATCTGCATCTCCCCCTCCCCTCTGGTTTTTCTGCTACTTGACATGCTATTTCTGGGGCTGAGAGCTTGGCAGCCTTGCCAAGGGTTGCACTGGAAGGGAATAGAGCCACAAAGAGAGTAAACCCACCAAAAGTAACAGAGTTGTTGTTTTTGTTTTTTTTTTTCTGAGTGCAGCTGGACTCTCTGCATTGCATTCATCCTTACTATGCCTTGTCAGCTCCCCCTGTCATCCTTTCTGCAGCTGAAGAAGGCCTGGGCAGAGGGAAGTAATTCTATAGCAGGGCTGCATTGATACACCTAATTAGCATAAAATTAGCATAACCCTCTTTGTTTAACAGAGTACTCAGCTCTCCTCTTTTATCCAAGTGATGTGACCAGAAGCAGGGAGAAGTGACTGGTCTTGGTGCAATTCTTTATAAAAGACTGGGGGTGAAGATGCTGCCAGCTTGGTCTTTGAACACCAAAGCATTCTCCCCTGCCTTGAGGAGAGCAGAGGATTCCTGCCAGCTGTAGCCTATAGCAAGGAGATCATTTTCCTGGGGTATAGGAGCTGGAAGTTCTCAAGTCTCTGTAAACATGCCCACTTAGAGAAAAAGTAGTGATGGGAGGCAGGAAGGAGTAAGAAAATGTGGCCATCTTGTAAAAATGAAATAGAATCTTTTGGATGCAGTTTCTGTGGATGAAGTAGCAAAAAACATGTGTAGCTTAAAGGTTTTAAAAGGATGTCAGCTGGCTTTAAAATGTTTCTTCTTCTGAAATCAGTTAGGGTTACTGTCGATGTTGGTAAAACCTGAAGTGCCAAGAGGAAAAAGTATGAGGCAAACCAGTGTTTATATTCTTTCCCCTATCAAATGTCTTGGTGCACTGAGCAGTGCATGTGTGTCATTGGTGTCCAAGCTTTTTCCATCCCCCCAAATGCATATTTAGCTCTTGTGCGAAGTGATGGCAGGCAGAGAATCATCTAAAAGTATGAAAACATCAATAGAAAAAAAACAGAAGTGAGAGCAGGCATCTGGGTAGGTAAATTTATTGAAAATAATGTAGCTTATGTCTGTGAAATGCCTGGATTTCAGGTTGACAGTCCTTTGCCATGCCTCTCCTTTGTGTGAACCTTGCCACCCTGCATCCTCTTTCTGCACTTTTTTAGCATTGTTATTGGACTGCTCATCTCTATTTTGTAATCCTATTCACCTCTTTTAATACAGAATTAACACACTCTTCTCCTCCTCCATACCACCCTGCAGTACAGAGAAAGATTGCTGCTTTGTATCAAACCCAGAATTGTTTTTAAGGCAATAAATATATATCTAGACCTCTTACCATTGATGCTGTAATATCCGCTGGCATCCTCAATAATTTTATGTCCTTGTGTTAGACATTGCCTCCCAAATATATATACAAAGCCCAAATTGTGTTATCTAGAGAACAAATGCTTTCAAATCTGTTCAAAGGGTGTGTAAGAACCAGCCACTAAAGCAAAGGAAGGCAAGAGGCAGCTGACTTGGTTAAATATTTGTTAATACCTCTTGCTGTTGGCAGTGCCTGAAGTTGTAATCAGCTCTGTGTGTCTCTCTATGCCTTCTGCCTATGCATGTGCCTTTTTGGGCACATTTTTGGATGATTTGTGTGTAGCTGCATGCCTGCTGGCGTGTCTCCCGCATGTGCGCAGTGCTCCTGCGCTGTGTGCCTGCCTGCTCTACACGGGCTCTGCTTCGGTGTGTCCCAGCATGTCTGCCTGCATGGGGTCTCTGAAACGTGCCGGTATCTGCCTCCTGTGCTGCTGAGCTGATATGTGGATGTCCCTGCCTGCCTGCACACATCTCTCCCCGTGCCTTGGCGTATTTGTATGCCTGCTCGTGGAACGGGATGCAGGATGCTTTGTGTGTGGCAGGGCTGGCAGCATTTTAAGATGACTGTGCTCGTGTTGAGATGAGGACTCCATCGTTTCCCTCTGTCAGCCTAACTGACACTTGCACCGAGGAGGAAAAGCTGTTGCCTTCGTGGCTTCAGTGAAGTGAAATAAAATGCCGCTTCAAGTCAGTAGGAGTGGGGATCACTTTGCAGATGTCAGCTCCTTAAAAATGGCCTCACTTAAAATATATATAGAGTGAAGTAAATAGATTTTTCTCTTAAAGGCGGGGCTTGTACCCTTGCATGGTGTTGGATTTCCTCCCCCCGCGAAAATGCAGGCAGAATGCTGTGCTCTGAAGGGAAGGTCTTTAAAAACAAAACAAAAGGCAGCTGTCAATTTAATCCAAGCTCCCTGATAAAATTCCAGCAGAGTTCCTTTTCTCTGAGATGAAATAAGAACCCTGGCAGGCCCTCTTGACTGGCCACATAAATCATTTGTGGTAATTGCTCTGAGAAAGACGAGTGCCTCTTAGGTGCAGGGAGGGGGGAAGGCGCCCCCAGCCACTGCACAGCACCCCAGGTACCTCAGCTTGTGGGGATCCCTGCCCCGGGCTTGGGGGCCAGCTACCTGCAGCAGGGCTGGGTGCTGCAAACCCGAGGGGACGATGTGCTGCAGAGGATGAATAATAGGGTTTCCTCTTGCCTTCCCTTTGTTGTTGGTCCTGCTTTTAATTGCCCTAGAGGGATTAGAAGTCAGACGGTGGGGGAGGATTTGGGGAAGGAGGGGCTGAGAAGGAGAGGGGGAGGGAAGGATGAAGGCGCAGGGAAGGTGGAGAGAATGAGATGGAGGTGAGAGGAAGAAGGGAGAGATTGATTTAAGTGACTAGCATTTAGTGCAGTGGGGCACAATTTCAATTAGCTAATATCTCCTTGGGTTGGTACATGACTCTGCATGCTCCTTGTTGCTCCAATTAGGAGTAGAACGGCAATAAAAAGCAGAGTGCCAGGCTCTGGTGTCAGCTTTTTTGGCTGCAGCAGTGCAGGGGGACAGCTGCTCCAGGAAGCCGCAAAGCTGTGATTGCACTTTCCCTGGGAAAGATGGGGATAATAAAATAACGGGGATCTGAAGCAGCACTACAGGAGTGGCCACCAGCCACAAACTCCACGAAGAGGGCATTGCTCCATTCAATCCTTTGCTTTCAGGGTAGGAGCAGCAGGGTGTAGTTGTTACTGTATTTAATATAAATCTCCAACTGCTGCTTCAAAATGAGCTTTTCTTTAGTGTTTGTCAAACCCCAGTGGTCTGAGTAGTTTTGGCGACATAGCTGCAACTAAGAATAAAAATGTAAATTGTATATGAAATAGAGTCAGTGCATATGAACAAGAGAGCTAAAGGTGATGGGCATGAGGACCAGAGTGGGAGCCTGGAGGTCTGGCTTGTATTCCTGTTATGCCACTAGGCTATGCTGGACCAGACTGCTCTCCCCTGAGCCCACCACCCCTTGGAACCTACCTGGAGCAGCCTCTGGGTTATGGGAGGGATATGTGAGCTGGGCAGCAGAGTTGCATGGTGGCACAAGAGCCACTGCTGTGGAAGCAGCAACATGCTGGCTTTCAGCATCTCATAAGTGTGCTGCTGGCTCTCTGTGTGAGCCCTGCCTGCTGCCTTGCAGGTGAGTATTGCTGTTCAGCAATTTAGCTTTGAAACACAACCTGCACCAACTGGCTCTGTGGCACCCACTTATTCTGCTCATCTCCACAAGGGAAGCCCGCTGCCTTTCCTAGTGCAGAGCCAGAGCTGACATGGCCTCTTTTCCTTGCCACAAGGAAACAAGCTGCTCTGACAGTGTGTCAGACATCTCATTCCCTTCCTTTTTTTGTGGGCTTGGAGCCCAGCTGCTGAGCACATGCTGCAGTCTCCCTCTGAGCAGGGTCCTAAGAGAAAGAACTGAGGAACAAAAGAGTGCAGCCAGCATGGCTTACTGGCAGCTGGAGTCAGTCTCCCAGACAAGTTGCTTGTGCTGTTTCCAGCACAGTCTCTGGGCTGTGAAGAGGGGACAAATGTGTGCTCTCTGTACATTCTCCTGCTGCTCACTCCCAGGTTCCACAAGTGCCAAGCTCTGGAAATGGCCCTCAGAGCCAGTAGCATCTCCTGCTTTTTGGGTTGCCACTTCCATGCTCTTCAGGCACTCCTCTCTCTCTTGAAAAACACAGGCACTTGCAACAGAGAGAAAGAAATAGTTTATGGGTTTGTTTGTGGGTGGGAATGAGCTAAGGTGTGTGGGAGAACAACTGCAAAGGTATGGCACATGGCCTTACACATGTGTGTGCTACACACATGTACGTACCTGACAGGATCTGTATTGAACCAGACTGCAGTAAGTCCCTCAGTCACCCTCCCTCCTTCTGAGGGCCTTGGCCTGGAAACATGTGTGAGTTAACGTGCAGCAGTAGAGGAAGTTGCTTTGCCCAGCTGTCATCCATCCCTGATCCCAAAGTAGCTGCCCTTGGAGCAAGAGACACTCAATCATTTTTGAATCAGCTCCTGAACAGCCGTAGCTCACAGTCCAGCACATTAAGGTGAACTGGCAAAGACTGCAGTTTGCCTTAATGGACTGCAGCCATGCAGGAGAGGCTTTTCCAGCAATGAAGCTCTCCCTACCACACAGGTGGGGCGTGTAGTGGGATAGACAAAGACCCAGCCTCATCTGTCAGTGCTGGAGAGCTAAGTGACAGATGGAAGGTGTGTGAGTTTGCTGCAGGAGAGTGCAGGGATTTTAGCCTGCTTCCCACACACGCTGGGCCAAGCTCGGGGAGCTCTCTTGGCCCAGTCTCCCTCTGTCATGACCAACAGATGTGCCAACAGCACCAGTTAGTGATGGGGTTATCCTCCTAATTATCAGAAAGGAAACAGTTGACTTCCCTTCTGGGAAGACTGGGACACAAAGAGGTAAATAGCCAAGAGTGAAGTAGTTTGGGATAAAGACCTCTGTGTCAGCAGTGGCATCCTACTATTTCTCTAGTACACACTTCATGCTTTTTTAAACCTTTTGGCTCATTCTAATCAGTTCTGCATGAAAAGTACGTACTGTCTTGCAGGTACAAGATTCAGTTTCCTGTTCCATTTATTCTCCCAATTGCTTACATTTTTCATTTTCTGTTCTTAACCACTTTTGTAAAACATATTAAACTACATTTCCTGCTATTTAAAAATGAACCAGAATTAAAAAGCACCTTGCCTTTGAGGTGAAGCTGTTAGAAATCATAAAATGGTGTTAAAGTATCTGCACCCACATTCTATTTCATGGTGGGTCGCAGTTTGAAGGAAGCTGCTGACTGGGTGGAAAAACTGGCAGTTCCCATGTGGTGTGATGGGGAAGGGCTTTCCTGCTGTGAAGCCCTTAGGACAGAGGTGATAAAACCCTTGTGTCACTTAGCAGGGACTGTCACCTCGAGAGCCACCATCCCAGCCTTGCAGACGGGCTCAATGATCCTATGGGCTGGCATGAGAGAGGGAGGTGAACTGTCCCTGCTCCCTGCTACAGCCTCTGGATAGCCTCACTGAGAGCTACATTTAGTCACTGGCATCTCTCACCAGCTCTGACTGATGGTGAGAGAGTGGTTCCAACCTCACTGGGGGAGAGACAGGGATGAGGCACTATGGGAGTTCCCAGTCAGAGGGAAAAGGAGGATGGCCTGGAGAGAGGGCCTGTCTCTCTCTCCTAGCAGTTCCAGAAGCTATCCCAGGGCCAGCTGCCAGGTGTTTCAGTGTTTTGTTACACTGCTGAATGCAGGGATGCTGCTTCATAGGATGGCTGTCCACAACACTGGGCTAGATTCCCCCGTGAGACCCAGGCTGCTGAAGTTACCTCCCAGGTACCTCCCAGAGAGCTAAACGAGTACTCCTTTGAGAATAAAGCTCTGGGAAACCTTCACTGAAAGTGTAGAAGTCTACATCTCTTTTACAGTTAAATGTGTGATCATTCCTGTTAACTGATTGATTGTTACCCCTTGAAGTGCTTCTGAGTCACAGTAAAGTTGTTTCCTTACTTGCTGGATTTTAAAATAATCTTTGTCTCTTCCTGTAGGCTTTACTAGGGCTCTTGTTTGCACGTGATTCCACTGGAGCTGGCTTGAGGAAGACATTTCTACTTAGCTAGCTAAAATGTCTACCTCACTGCCCTCTCATCAGGTGGAACATTCAGAGATGCTTTCTAAACCTGAGCCTTACAGGCTCTTGAGGGCTGGTAGGATCCCAGGGGTACTTGGACACCTTGTGTTGATATTAATACCAGCTGTCAGCATGCAAGTCAATGTAGTGATATAAAGGTAAGCAAGTGTATGCTCTCAGGCCAAAGCTGGAAGCTTCCCACAGGGAATAGGATAGGATTTTTTACAGCTAAACCTATCTCCTTCTGGATCTACAAGCTGTGCAGGTGCGTGTGCAGCGGGAGCTCTCCCTTATTTTTCCTGGACAGCACAGAAGGTGGGATTGAGGGAAAACATTACAGAGGCAACCTCGTATGTTCTCGGGGTCAGAGAGAAACATAGTACTGACATTAACGCAAACCCCAGTCCTGTGTTTAACCTCTCCTGTGTGAAATGCATAATCCAGGGTTATCTTTTACTTAAGTGTAAGCAATCACTAAATTAAGTTTCCAGCTGTGAATACAGCTTACCCTGCAACTGCAGCACTTGGATGCTGACAGATGTGTTATCAGCTGACACTTCGAAAGCCAGATTGATTGGTGCAAATAGAAATTCAGAGATTTATTTGAGGGTGGTATAGGATCTTCAGAGCATTTCCTCCATTCAGGCTGTCAGTTCTGCCTTATAAGCACATCTGGAAGGTGGCTGTACAGGTTCTGCTTAGATGCAACATAGCAGAATTACAGTTTGTTCTAATTTTTTTTACAGATATAGTAAAATAAAATCTAAGGTTTATTTCAGTTCATTGCATAAGGTTATTTAAACTACAGATCTGAAAACTGCTTGGTTAGTTTAGGGTGATATGCTGGCATATCTAGCCCCTCCTCTGAGGCTGTGCAAGGTATTAAAGCAGAGAGCGTTAGAATCTAAAGGATATTTTAGCATGATATATTTCATTCTGTTTTCACTGTAATGTCTTTTTAATGACAGTACAGAAATCTCTGCAAGGTGTACTTTCCACCTGTATCTCCATACTCAGGTCTCATACATTTGTACTCAGGAGGTACATCCACTTTGTTCTTCCTAACTTGGATCAAGCAGATTTTATTTGAGCACATGTCTGGCTGTGTTATGCCTTATACCTGAATAATTAGGAACTGAATTCCCAATTAGCTCTCCTTTTGCAACGGAAATCCTGTTGATTTCAACAGTATAGCCTTGTTTGAAATACACAGTGAAACTGCTCTCCCAGTGCATCATCCATGGGGAACCTTGTAATCTTATTAGATGCACCTGCTGCCATTTCATTTTAACCTCCAAGTTTTTCCCTGAAGCATAATGAATTCAATATTCCTCTGCCACAGAAAACCTTCCCAAATGTGCTTTGCCATCACTTTGAGGAGGAGCATACCTACCTCTGAGGAGCTGCCAGCAGCACCTCCATCCTCCACTGCCCAACCTGGAGCAGCTGGGAATCACCTCCACCTTCTGCAGGTGCCAGCAGACCCTCCTAGGTCCCATGGGTGCTTGCATGACCATTCCTGGTGTATGTCCCAGCCCCAGAGAGGTGCTGCAGGTACTTAAGGGGAGCTGTGCAGTCGTCTCATTCTGCAGAAACTTGACTCTAAATCTTTTCATGTGGCTGTTAAATCAGTAATAAAGCAGGATATAAACTGTTTTTGAAGCTTCTGGGATATCAGGCCTCTTCACTGCTGGCCTCACAGCTGTTACTTCTAATCAGCTGGGCAGACACCATAGGAATGTCAATTTTAATAAACACTCTTTCATTTCAAGATGGGTTTAGGTTTTACTGGTGAAGAGGAGGGACCACTGACCTTGCAATCTCCCATGTCAGAGCTGCTCACAGAATAGATGTTGCTTCCTCCTTTGCTGCCCTCCCGTGTCCTGAAAGTAATTGTGGTGGGGGGAGGGGGGAACGACATTAAGCACCTGACAAGTGACCAGCCTGAGCCCATGGACCTGGCATCCCAACCTAGCATCCCATCCTGGAGAGTGGGTGGAAGCCAATACCTCGGGAGGAATGTGAGGGAATGAGAGGGCTATGGAGCTTTCCCCAGGAGACACTCTAAGCTTCCAGTGGTCTTCATCTGAGGGACTTCAAGAACCCCCACCATGTCTCTGTGTTTAATTAGAGGTGTATAATTAGCAATGGCTCCGTTTGGATCTCGCTCTGCTTTGAGCCCAGACTGTGCCAAACTTGGTAAGTACTGTAGAACAGCCACTTAAAAATCTGGGAGTAAATAAATGGCAGAGACAGCATCTTGGCTTGAATCCCTGCTGGGAGCCTGACATGGTGGGCTGAGAGCTGGGTCTTGCCTTCAGGGCTCAGGTTCCTCTTTGCATCTCCCAATCTGTGCCAGGCCATGAGTTCTCAAAGAAGACCTGCCCTCAGTTCCACTCTCTTGCCATAAGGCTTTGGCTGCCCACCACCCTTCCCTCTCCCCTTCTCCCTGCCATCAGTGGCAGTGATGTCGCCCACCCTCACTATCTCTAGACAGGCCTTGTCCATCCTGTCCCCTCCCTTCTATAAGCCAAAACCACATGGGCATCCTGTAACATTTTTATTGCTCTTTGTTGGCCTTGCTATGTCTAGGAAAACTACCAGGTGTTATCCAAGGCTTGGGGAGAGTAGCTTCTGGCAGGTACCATTTTTTTATCAAAGCTGTGTGGGTTAAGGGAAGAAAAAGAAGAGGAAGAATACTGATTTGTTCATTTTTCAATCATTGCTGTGGAATTACAGGCATGGGAATGAATCCATTCCCAGGAAGCAACCAGCAGAATTTGTTAAAGGGTATGAGATGAAGTATTCTCAGCAAGTGGAAGTAAATCACGGTGGGAAAGAGACAGGGAGAGGGGGAAGGCCCCCATGAGCCCCATTGCAGATGCTGCCTTCTCAGCCCAGCAGCATTCCAGGGCAGACACTGATGTGGTTTGGCTCTCAGGACTCCCCCCACCACTTTCAGACCAAGGAAAAGCATTTCCCTCTCACAGTGCTGTCAGAAGCTGTTGCACAAGAGGCTCTGCATGTCTGTATACCACTTGTGCATGTGTACCTCAGCATGGGGGGAAAGCAGGCAGGGTTTCATGCTGATCCTGGGGAATTTGGCTTCCTTTAAATTCAGGATCTCTGCTCAAACTCATTTTTTCCCCCAGCAATCACTCTTTGTCGGGACCTCAGTATTTTCTGGAAACATGTAATATGTCTGGCAATTTCTGTCTGTTGAGGAAAATGAACGTGTGGGTTGTAATATGTATTAATTCCCTGGAGGAACATTGAACTGTTTCCTCTGCCCAGGTGGAAAAGGATAAACACAGCCACTGACATGCTGTTTAGTCTGAAAATAGCCCACTGAATGCATAATGAAGAGCCTCCTGAGGTGTTACTCTGCATGTTAAAATGGTGTTCAGCAGCCTGTGCTGTCACACAACATAATTAGACAATAAATGTGCATCTAATCAGCCTCCCAATAGCTGACTGTCACTGTCTGGCCATTAGTATTACCTGTCTGTTTAATGGTAGCCGCATCTTCGGGAAACAAGAACTTCGTTGGTCCCAAAATATGTCTTATATGTGAGTGAGACAAATGAGGAACTCTATGTCTTGGCTTTGTGCTCACTGTGCATTTCATGCTGAACAGCCCCTTGGGTTTAGCTGGTGAGGACAAAGGAAAAAGAACATTGTTCTTCCATGGGAGGATTTCTGAATGATCAGGGGAAAGAGCACGCCATGTCCTTTGTAAGCCTAATGAAGGCAGAGCAGCTGAGGGTCCTTCAGTGAATGATGTGGCATCTTCTGGTGCAGACAGTCCCTGCCTGCACTGAAATAAAAATCGTCAGCCTTGATCCTTTAAAACACACAACCAGGTTTTGAGCAAAATGGCTTAGGTTGGAATCAATTGACAAGTGGCTTCTGCTGTTTAATTCACACCCTGGTAACAACACTTGCATGAATGATATATAGACAACCACTTTTGTCTCTGAACGTTTGACAGCAATTAGGGCTTCACTCCAGGGCAGAACATCATACTAACACTGGAGTGCTGGAGGAGGAGGTTAGGGTAAAGAAATTAGCCATCTGTCTGGTGGAGACTGTATCCTCCAGGAGGCAGTTGGATGTCAAGAACAGGAAAAATGTTTCCATTCTCATTGTCCCGCACTTCAGTTGTACACAAAGGCATGAAAGGCACATTCACTCCCAGTGAAGTCTGCCACCAGCCATCCCAACAAACACTCCCTGGCAGTTGCAGCAAGTGGCAGCTGAGAGCTGCTCCCCTCTGTGCTGTTTGCAGAGCAACCTGTCAATTTTGGCTGTCCCATCATGGAGAGCTGGGAGGCAGGGACATAGGTGTTCAGCAGGGGAAAGCAGAGCCTGACTGCAAATGAGGAGGCAGAGTGGTTCTTACAGCCCTTCACTTCAGGCAGGAGGATGGATCTAGTGCAGGCTTGTGCTCTGCAGCACATTTCTGTGCTGTGAGCCCTGGATGTAGCACTGCGGCCGTGCCGGAGAGGAGCAGGCAGGTCTCTTCACCCCTGGGTGGCTTTTATCAGCTCACCCAGCATGGCCATGCTCCACATTGCTTGGAGCAGCACATCCATCACACTGATGCTTGGATCCTTGATTTAAGGAACTCCTCATTGCCAAGGACAGTCCCTGCTAGATTAGGCTGGTTGAAGGTTTAGGGAGCATGTGTTGAAATTTGGTCATGTTAGTCACACTGAGCTACACAGCCAGAGAAGACTGCCAGATCTCTTGCTGCCTGCTCTGAAGCACTGCCTCTATAATTTCTGCTGCACAGGCATGTTACCCTTTCCTTTCCTTTCCTTTCCTTTCCTTTCCTTTCCTTTCCTTTCCTTTCCTTTCCTTTCCTTTCCTTTCCTTTCCTTTCCTTTCCTTTCCTTTCCTTGCCTTGCCTTGCCTTGCCTTGCCTTGCCTTGCCTTGCCTTGCCTTGCCTTGCCTTGCCTTGCCTTGCCTTGCCTTGCCTTGCCTTTCCCCTTGCCTTTCCCCTTTCCTTTCCCCTTTCCTTTCCTTTTTCCTTTCCTTTCCTTTCCTAGAAATCAATTAGCTACAGCATTTTTCTGTCAAGAATCTAGTTCTGATAAACACAATGCCCTTGCACAAGTCCCCTAGCTTTATGATTATAAAATTCAAATATAGGACATTTTTTCTTTCCTAATTTTTAAATGTGTCTGTGTGTCTATAGAGAAAAGCACTTGTGAGAGAGCAAGGGGCAACAGAACTTGTATTTTCATTGTCTGTATTTGTCAGCTTCAAAGGGTAACTTGATTCCAAACTACTGTCACGGTAAAAAAAATACAACTCACCAGTAAAGCTGCTTTTGTCATCCTTCCTAATTGTACCTAATTGAAAGCAAACCAGTGGGAGACTCCAAGACAGAACTACAATTTAATAGGAAAATGAAAATAAATGCAAAAAACCTCACTGGCTTAACCTGACAGAGTCACCTGACACCCTCTTGGTCAGGATGGTGGTAACAGTCCAATTAAATGGTGGCTGCAGTCCTCGAGAAGTGATAGATGTGGCTCTGTTGAAGCAGTGATCTTGTAGAAGGGCCTGGTCTTCCTCTGAAGGTCCTGTGGTGGTTATGTAGCTCTTTTCCTCTGGGAATCCAATAGATAAGGCTGCTTGTGGTGTTCCAAATCTCAGATTATATCCAGGAAGGAATGCTTGGTTCCTCCCCCTGGGTGGAGCATCTCACAATGGGATGGTGTAATTTTAAGATTCATGCAGCGAGGCTTGATGGCCCATTAGCAGAAGATATCCCCTGGACTTATCAGGGAAGAGTCATGGAAGAGATAAAGAACACTGCCCCACGTGGTTTTAACAATTTATAGAAATGGTGACAGAATACTTTTTTGATTGCTTGTTTGTTGGTATTGTGGGGTTTTTTGGGGGCTTTTGTTGGATTTTTTTTGGTTGGGTTTTTTATTGGATTTTGTTGGGGTTTTGGGGGTTTTTTTGTTTGTTTGTTTGTTTTGGTTTATTTGTTTTGGTTTGGTTTTGTTTTTGTTTTTTTTCTTATGTTCCATGTTACATTGTAACCTAAGACACTAATGGGCAAAGAAAGCCAGACACAATGGCTAAGGTAGGGCTCTGGCCCCCTGATGTGCCCCAGATGACAACTGGCGTCTCCATTCCTCCAGATCCTTCACACTTAATTCTTGTACATTTATTAAGTGGAAGACTGTAATGAAAGTTAACTCTCTGAAGCTTCCAAATCTCAAGCAAGACTTGCAACAGTGATAGAACTAGGAACTCCTCTGTTTCTTTCCTGGATGCTCTCAAGACTGCCTTTCAAGGCTTGGGCATCAAGCTGTTACCTTTCCCCAGTCTCATGTCTGACAACTTCCTACTCCTACACTGGGCTGTAGGCTGTAAGTACTAACTTGTGGTCAGCTGGGCTGAGTTTGGACAAATCTGTTTGACTTCCTCATAGGAGCACATGGCCAGTGGCAAACCAAGTTTTCTTTATTAACAGTAGGGACAGTCCCTGTGATTTAATATATTTTAAATTAGTGGTGCCCATGCACACCTGCCTGCCAGAAAAATCTACCTCCAGATTTTTCAGGACATTCCAGCAGATGTCCTTCTCAGTTGTCCTTCCTCAGCAAAGGCTTTTCTTTTTCATAGAGTCCCTCTCTGAACTTCCTTAGTTTTTGTTCTTATTCCCCCCTAATTAGTGTCGAGTCCTTCCCAAACCATTTGTTATCTGGGTAAAGGCAGATGGTCAGACCTGCAGTGCTACTAGGGCACATTTTGTCTCTCAGCAGACCCATGATCACTCATGGGTGGCTTGTCAGGACTACTTGTTTAATTCTTGGTATCCTTTAATGAAACAAAATCATTACACTTGCATAGTAAATGTTACACTCACCAGGTCAACTTATAGAACTCATAAATTGTTACTGTGGCCGTTTTAGGGAACGAAGATCAGGAACCAGCCTGGCACAGAGATCCCACAGGACACTTCCTGCACCTTGTATGAAAGTGATAGATTTAGTATTCAGTATTTCAGAGCACAGTTTGGTAGGGGCATCTTCTCCTTACCCAGTTGTTAGGATTTAATTACATATTCCAAAAGCAGTCAGTATGTAAAATAAGTGGAGGACAGATGTGAAATCCTCTGACCTCTTACAGTCCTTCACAACCCTTGGTAGAAAGGAGCAGGGAAAGCAAAAGATTAAGTGTACAATAATGACAGTGGAATCCTTGGGAAAAAAATGGGAAAAGAAGATAAAGGAAAAGGAGAGAAATTTTATTACTTGTTTCCTTTTTTAACTCAGATTTGGTTTGGATGTTTCATCTGCTCTTGCTGCTGCTGCCACCAGTATTTATTATTCATTATTTTAGCACAGTTACGGAAAAATAGTTGAAATAAACTCAAGAACATGATACTGAATGACAAATTATTTTGATTTCTGTCCTCCAGCATAAAGTTTCAAATTCATATTTCAAAGGCTATATAGATGGAAGACCCCACTGTGAATGAAAATAAAATCCAGCTGGTGGGTATGTGGATCTGTAAATAGATGCTGGTGGACTTTTTTTCCTAGCCAATCTGGCTGCTGAAACTTTCAGTAGCCTGGACCTGAACACAAAGCACAGTTCAGTTTTCTGACATGGGTATTATTAAGAGGCTTAATACTGTGCCCAGTGATTAAGGATGCTTGCAAACATGAGGTATGAGTGAGATTATTATTTCAGATTAGCCCAGTACTGCAACAGGGCTTTGAGCTGTCTGGCCCCTCCTGGCACCCCAAATTCTTAAATGGCCTTATCTGGGAAACCCCATTTTCTGCAGAAAAAGTGTTCGGTGTTGGTATACAAGACTTAAAATGCTAAGCATCAGAAATCTACTTAAGCAATTTACAGAGTATTGAAATGATGTAGGTAGAGATTCCCTGAGAGGCTTTTTTGGTGAAAGTGAAAACTTTCTAGTGACAGCAATAGTTGGGTGTTACTGGCTCATTTACTATATTCACTCTGGTTGTGATCTCTGCGACTGAGTTAGTTTGGCACAGCCTGGTTTTAGGTAGCAGGAGAGGTGGGGGGGACAGAAGTGCCTTCATTGAGAAGCTGCTGGAAGCTTCCACCATGGCCGACAGAGCCCATCTCTGATGGCTCTGAAGATGGACTTGCTGCTGGCCCAGTTCGAGAGGTTGGTAACACCTCTGTGCTGACACATTTAAGAAGAAAATCAAAACAGCGCATGTGCAGTTTTTTTCCAGGGGTGTCAAAGCGCCATTGCTGGGGCCATCCTGGCGCTGCCCGCAGCAAGCCTTGCCTGCTTGGCCGCCCCTGCCCGGCCGCGCCGCGGGCAGAAGGGCAGGGCTGGTGGCGGCTTTTCCTTCCCGCACCCGGCACGAGGAGAGGCGTTAAACAGCGCCGGCGCCGCCGCGGCTGCCGCTGCCTGCGCCATGGCGGCGGGAACGTGACGAGCAACTCCCCGACACAGAACCTACACCAGATCGACCTCTCAGCGCTTCGGGATCCTGCAGCAATCTCTGAATCGCTGGAACTTGTTGGCAATGGTACCTACAAGCAGCAGTTTTTCTTCTGGTCAGAGAAGAGGAGGAAGTGAGGACACAAGAGGGAAAACAACATGGCGGCACCAAGGTCAGTGGGAAAAAAAAGGAGGGGAAGGATGTGCTCCAAGAGTTGGAGCCAAGATTCCTCTGCAAGCTGTAGTGAGGACCATGGTGAAACAAACTGTCCCCCTGTAATGCATGAAGTCCGTGGGGGATGCAGAGATGCACTCACAGTCCATGGGGAAAGTGCTCACAGCAGAGCGGGTGGATGCTAGAGAAAGCTGTGATCCAGTGGGAGACCCGAGTGGAGAGAGAGGGCCCTGCTTCCAGAGATGGAGAGAGAGGCCCTGCTTCCAGAGATGGAGAGAGAGGGCCCTTGCTTCCAAACTGGAGCAGCCTATCCTGCACCCCGTGGATGAGTGACCCACGTTACAACAGTTTTGGGAAGACTGTTTGCCCATGGGAGGCAATAGCAGAAGAACAGCATAGCAGAGAAAGACTCCTCTCCATGAGCAAACAGGAAAAGAACTCAAGTGACAAACTGACCAAAACTCCCACACCCTGTCTCCCTCCTCTGTTGGTGAGAAGGAGGGAGGGGCTGGGGGGAAAAAGCTGTTTTAAGAACTTATTTTACTTCTCATTGTCCTCTTCTGACTCTATTAATAATAAATTTACTTTATACCTTTAAATTTGAACCTATTTTGACCTTAGAGTATTTTTTTTCTTCCAATCCTTATCTCAATTCATGAACCCTTCATTAATTCTTTTTTTTTCCTCTCTCTTCTGCCTAACTGTAGCCAAAGAGGGTAAGCAAATGACTCTCGTGAGTGCCTGGCATTTAGCCAGTGTCAAACCACAACAGCAATCTAAAATTGTTGACTTTTGTTGGGACTGGTTTGTACAATACAAGTTTCATTTGGGTCAGTAGAAAAGATGTTGGTGTGAAGGAGAGGGCTATGTGTGTGCCTGCATGTAAAGTCCCTGAAAACAGATGTTTCTGTTGAATAATGGAACATGTTGAGGCTGGAGCACTTTACATGCTGCTGCCGACTAATATGGAAAAGTAGAAGAGAGCAGGGATGGGCCATGCACTAAAACAGGGAGCTGTTGAGAATGGATGTAGAGCAGTCAGCATAAACAAACATCTTGTAGAAGATTTGAAGAGAAGTTACTGTGGCTTTGCTGCCCCAGAAGGTAAAAATTTGTTCTTTCCCCTTCCCTCAGCCAGCTGTCCCTTCACTTTCTTTGCATCAAAAATGGGCACCGCAGAAAAATTCCTTACAAGTGTTATTTCTTCATGAAGGGTTACTGCTTCCTGCCACATCTCCTGTCATGTGAAATCTGGGATATGCTTCATGAAGTGAGGTCATCATGTGAACCTCACAAGCAGAGATGCATGTGGACAGCAATTAAAGCTAAAGCTCTGTAATGTGTCCCATGGCCTGGAGGAGAGACAGATCATTTAACCATGCGAAAAATAAGAAAGAGAAATAAATTATTCCTTCCAGATCTTGGTGCAGTCCATCCCTGCTTTCCCAAATGAATCCTCTAAAGTTTCCAAAGAGCATGTGTGTGGTTGAGAAACAGTCTTAATTTGTTGTTTTGCAGAAGGGTGGTTCCCTGTGCCTTTGGAGAGGTCTTTGCTGAAAACCAAACAACAACAAAAACTTTCACTCCAGGAAGCCAAAACCTGGTATTTGAAAGTGTACAAGCACATCCATTGATTTTGCATGGTCTCTCTGCAAGTGTCCAAGAATAAATTTTGCTCTGAAAGCAATGAGGTGTGTGTGGAAGAAGCAGTAACACTCCGCACATGTGCCACAACACACTGAAAATATTATCCCCACTGTATAATACGTTTAGGACCTCATAGTGGTTTCTGGGCAAGCTAAGGGCTGCTGCATCTTGTATTTCTTTGTTTGTAGTGCTTCAGATAGCCAGTTAAACTTTGGGGGGAAAAGTCTTAAAAACTGGAGGTTAAGCAAGAAGCAAAACTTATTTTCCAATTCTAAACTTAACTAAACGCCATCATAACATTTTGTTACACTGGCAACTCTAGAAATAATTTTAATCAATTTCTAAATGATTTTGCTTTAAGTTTCTGCCTTCCCAGATTTCTTCAGGGAAAATGGTGTCTCTTCTGTTTATTCTTTTTGGAATCTGGCCATGTATAAGTCAAGCGGTAATGTTGTTACACTGTGGGATTTTATCTGTTGGTTTTTGTCCCAAGACCTGGATTCCTGGAGTCAGATGATTGACTGTGTCACTACAGCTCTTGTATTTTTTTAAGCAAGTTTCTGTACTTCATGGATGTAAAGTTTCTCATCTGGGGCAGAACCAGCTGCAGGTGTACTTTTTGTCCTTAACTCTCTAGTGGAGAAAGGCAAGATGGGCTCCTGGTTTTGAGACATGAGAGAGCTCCAGCACTGAGATTTGCAGCACTGCAGAAACCAGGAGCATCCTGTCATTCTGTGAGTTTCTTGCAGAAGCAGTGATTGCCAGGGAGACACATCTTTCAGTGGTATTTACAGCTTGATGTTGATTGTATGGCACAAGTCATTAGAAGCCTGACCACTTTCTTATCCCCTTCAGTACTGTGAGTAGGGCATTTAACTCCTAGGCTGTGGAAGCTTGCAGATCACTTTCTTACCTATTGTCTCACCTTCCATTGGGACATGCAGCACTTTGGAGCTGAGTGAAACTCAGAGGCATCTGATATCTGAGTAGGCACCTCTGGTTAAAGTTAAGCTCCCAGATCACCTCTCAGTGCCAAGTGGCAGCTTCAGGAGTGCATCCAGGGAGGATGGTCAAGTAGCACCTTGCTGCACATGCAGAGATGTGGTTTCACTGCCAGTACAGCCTGTACCCGCTGGCATGTCACCCCCTCCTTGGGCTGGGACCCAGCAGGCTTGTGGCATGTTGGTGGCTCTGACAGAAACTAACTTAGAAAGCTTCTGATGAAGCTCATCAAAAGGAGGCTTGTAGAGAAGACAATATCTCCCTTTTATGAAATGGCAAGGCAATTCTACTCCAGGGAGCCTCTGAGGAGGCTCCTCTCCCAGCAGCCATGTGAATGAAAGACCACAGGTAAAGGCTACTTGGGGAAAAAACACCCACCACATTTTTCCTTTGTACAGACTTCAACTTTCTTCTTTCAGATGTGAAAGAAAGAGCTGGCAGAGGATGCCTTCCCTTCCTGCAAATGAGATTTCAATACCCAAAGAAGCTGACAGTGTCCCTCTCTGTTTTATACTCTGACACAGTGGAAGGCTTCAACTTAACCCTGGTAGTTATGCCATAATTGTCTGAACTGAGCCAGGGGGGAGCTGTGGAAAAGTGACACATGTATCCCTTTTTTTTTTTTAAATGTCACTCATGCAATTGGCTTTTAACAAGCACACTCTCCAGGCCATCTCTAGAAGGACCTGTCTGCTAATGGGCATATATCACAAACTTCTTGATCACCTCCTCTTCCTGGGCTTTTTATTGTTAAGGAGCATTGATGTGCTGCAAGATTCTCTCATTACAGTAATTCCAGTGTGTTGGACTAAAAAGTCCTCATGGGAGCTGAGAGATGGGCTAGCTGATCTTCTCCATCACTGCCTTCTGTGATTCTGTCGTTGGTATGTGACACTTCTCTAAACACTGCCCTTAGAGAGCACTGCTGGCAATACAGATCTAAAATGCTGGGATTATCCAAGGAAAGCCTTTCTAGCTCAAAGCAAATCTCATAACAGAAGGTGTAGACACCTTAACCAAAGCAAAGGCAACACATGCTTTGACTGCAAAGTGGTTTTGCAGTCTAAGCATGTGGTGCATACTTGGGGGACTGTGGCTCAACTCCCATTGTCTGCCACTCAGGTCATGATTTGGCATGGCAACTTTTTGGGAGCATGGTGCATTGCTCTGCAGAGCTGTCACCATGCTGAAGGGCTCCACACCTTCCTCAGTTCTTCCACTCATGGATAATCTCTGGGGTAACTCCCTGCTTGGGGGGGGTGGGGGTCTCCTGTTCACTAAACTTTGCTTCCAGTGGACACAGCAGTGCTTCCAGTGGACACAGAGGGCTGGTGGTGCAGCACAGCCCGAGAGGCACCACGGCAGCCATCGGTGCTGCCAAAAGCAGCCCAGAGCAGCAACCATAGCCACCCTGGCCCTCATCTCCACATCCTCCCTTAAAGCTCCTGACACTGACTAAGCCTTGCTGTGGCATGGCAGAGGTGCCCATAAGGAGGGGCTGGGTGTGTGCCTGGTAGTGTGCAGTACTCAAGTGATACGTGACAAAGGCCAGGCAGTTTCATGAAGAGGGAACACACAGCTCCCTACAACCATGATGGATTCATGGGGCTCTGCTGCTCCGTCTCACCCTGGCAGATGTAAGGAGATGCTTGTCTCAAAATCCACAGAAGCTGGCACTGCCTGGGCCACAGAAAATCTCTCAGCTTTAGCCAAAATCCTGTTGTCCTTCTCCTGCCTGCTCCTTAACCTATGTTTTTAGTGGCATTGCTCAAAGGAAGTGGGAATCACATAAGATAGAGAAATTTATTTTCCTTCTTGAGTCTTGAGGAAGGGTTTTTTGTCAGTCAATTTGTTTAGGTGCATGCAGACAAGAAATACAATTCTGGGCTTTAATTTGGAGAAAATGTTTTATCTGAGAATGTAACTAAAGCATACTGGCACTGTAGTTCCCTGGATCCTCTTGCCTTGCTGGGGTTGGGGCAGTTTGCTGGAATCGGAGGAACTGTCGCTGTTCTGTAGGGGTGGAGATGCTAAGGCATCAGGCACAGTAGTGATTTGTCCAAAATCTGCATTGTGATTATATGAGGCTGCCAAAAACCAGTCTTACAACATCTTCTCCTGTGTAGACTTAATAAAAACATATCCTGCACACTTCCCAAAGCTGCATACACCCACCTGCCCCCTTTCCACCAGCTAATGACCTGTCTGGAATTAGCTGGTGGAAAATTTATCTGTTCCTGGGAGACCAGTTAGCTGTAGGCAAGATGGCACCCCAGGCTTTTTGCCTGAAAGAAAACAGGATGATCTAAATAAGATTCTGAAATAAGTTCCTTTTTTTCCCAGTATCAACAGCATGCAGGACCCTAAGGCCACAGTACTTCCTTACATTGCTATTGACAGAATGCTCTGGATCCCAAGGAGCTCTTCAAAGAGGGATAACTTGTTTACATTTACTCCTTTTTGATCTTGCTTCATAAGCACACAGAGCTGTCCTGTCACTGAGCAAAGAGAGGTGTGTTCTGGCTGACTGGAATTACTTGGACAGTACAGAGCATTCCCAAAGCTGAGATGAAATGTAAACAGTCGGCTAGTCATCACTTGAGAAAAAATTATAAGATAGAGTAAGAAAGCACTTACTAACAGAAAACAGGAGCTGGTTTTGCATCCTGCTTTTTCATTATCTCAGTAGGAAAGGTGTGTCGTATTCATGCCTTAACTGTGGTCAAGTGAAGGGGCCTGATCCTTCTCTTAAGACCGAGGCAGTACGCGAGGTTGTGGCCAAGGTGCCCTGTGCTTGCCCAGTGCTGGAGAGGTTGCTCAGGAGCCATGAGAGCATTGAGCAAAATGCCATTTAAAAACACCAGGGACAAGGATTTGACAGGATTCTCTGTCTGTTCACTTGCCCTGGAACTGGTACCACAACCCACGTGTAGATATTCTTTATGGAACAAAAAGCCTGTGTTAGATGTGTGTTCTCTTTTATGATTTTTTTTCTCTTGAAATGGATCTGACAACTCCTACAATTTCTGAAAGCTTCAGAGGAGGAGGAAGAGATCTCTGTGTGCTTTTTCAGCACTAGTCTCCAGTTCTCTCTCCTCAGACTTCTCCCCCTCCCATCTACTCATGAGCATGGGATTGGGAACAGGATGTATCAATTCAGCCTTATCCCAGCAAGAGATATCTGTTGCTATTTTGGGTTCCGTGGGTGCACCCTGCGTGCTGTGAACCCAGCACAGTGAAGTGTTTTATTCAGCCTCCTCGCTCATTTGAAAGGAGGCTATTGAGCACTCTGACCACCACTGAAGCCCCACTTTTACAGCTGGCCATGAATTTCCAAGTGTGCAGTGATATCTTTAGCTCTGACTCTAGAGATTTCCTGTGGAGCTGCGAGATGCAATCCTGCAAGTGCACTGGAGCTAAATATACTTTCCTGAGCTCGTATGCAGCCAGACAAACAGGGGCAGTGTCAACACCAGCCTTTTCCAGTGCTGAACAGATTGAGTTATTCCAGAGGAGGTGAGGCCTAGTTCAATTAGTTAGGCAATTAAGTTTGTTTTGGTATTTAACCAATCTTTGGACCTCTCTGTGTTTATCTTGTTTGTTCACCTCTAGAAAACGCCGTGTGACCATTGAGGAGGAAGGTTTTCAACCTCCAGGCAGACTTTGGCTGCAAAACAATGTCGTAGGTTTTCACTTGTATAAGGACACAGCCTTTAAGAAAGATGAGAAAGTAAATTTTGAAGCAGTCCAAGTTTAGTGAGGGATAATAACAGTAAAAACCTGGAAATGAGACACACAACACTGGTTTGTTTCACATACAGTCACCAAACTGCCAAATTTCCACACAATTTAGATCATAGGGACATATTTTGAAGGAATGAAATAAAGCTAATTAGTCCTTCAGGTTGTGCGCCTTGATTTTGCTATTATAAATCTTCAGTCATTTTCTCCTGCAAACAGCTGTGTCCATGCCCAGCACCTACTGAAGATGCAGCAGCTTTTCTCTTCTGCATAGGCATTTGGCTTTTGATCTGTGTGAGTGTGGAGATGTTTGGTTTTCCAGAGGAAGGGTGTTTCCAGGTGACAGCTATGGCTGTCACTGCACTTACAGTCACCGTGGAGAGCTACAGGACAGAGGTTCACAGTCTGCTGTGAAGAAGAACAGCAGGAAGACAGGGCCACTCCACAAGCTTCCTGTACCACTTCCCCCAGCAGCTTTTGAAGGCTTGTGGCTCTGCCTTGGCTTGCATCTTTGCTGATTTCAGTGGCTAGCCAAAGCAGCTGGAGTTTGCTGCAAGATTGTTTCTGAAATAGCAGGGAGAGGAAGAATGAGGTTTACTTATGCTTGGGGTTTTTTTCCTGAGCATTGTCACCATGCCTTTTTCAGGCAGTGGTGTGTTTATATCTCTTAAAAGAGAAATGTCTCATTGTAAGCAGTGCAAACACTCACTACTACCTTAGAGTAACAGAATAATTTGGAAGGAAGCCAGCAAAAAAAATATGCCACTTACAGTTAAATAAAATAATACTTCTGGTTGATGAGTATAGGGCAACAATGCACATTGCTGATGTGTTGTGCTTGTTAAAGAGCTGATGTTTTTGCAGTGACAAACTGAACACTGAAGTCTGATGACTCTGTTACATTTTGGAGATGTCTGGCAAAGTTAGACACATGTCATCATGCTAAGAACCCCAATCCTTTTTATACAGCTGAACTGCCTTTCTAGGGTGCACAGGTATTCTGGCTGCAGGACAAGGAAGTGTGAACACTGCAGCCAAGTTGCCAGAGATGTCCATGACATGTAAAAGCAGCACAGCACTGAAGAGTCCCAACACACATACACTTCTGCCAGTGGTATGGCCTTCCTGCCTAACAGCTGGATTTCTCACAGAGGATATGCCCTAGATCACACCCTGACATTGGCCATCTCTGGCAATCCCTAGGATGTCTTGGAGAAGAGGCCTGGCAACTTTAGAAAGATCTGGAGTCAGCCCACTGAATCAGTACAGTAACTCAGTGGATATAAACTTGGCATTTTTCTAAAAGCAAAACCCCCACTGCATTTCATTCACAGCCAAATGGGTAAAGACTGGTAAAGACTTTCTGTCTTTTTGCCTATCTGTGGTAGCAGATCCTTAGCAGCATCTCCAGCGGCTTGTTTCCCAGAATTTGTTGGTAGCTTTTGGTGAAGCCCATAAAGATGCCAGCACCAGGATGGATTGTGATTCTGATGGACACCACAGCTGCCAGTCTGTGTGCCAGAGATATCTCAGTCTTACGTGTGTATTTTCATACACAGTATCTAGAAAATTGGGTGTGGGGTAATTAGGTTTAAATCCAATGAAAATTCAACAAAATGTTTGCACCCAAAGGATACAGGTCAATATTTTCAGGGGTTACCGTGAAGATTCCTGAGTGATTTGATTTTTGGACACTAAGAAGCAGATGAGAATCTTCAGAGACTCACAAAAACTGTGACACTCTTAGTAGTGATGACTGCATCTTTTCTTTGAAACATTATGAACTCAGCTTACCAGCTAAAATAGAGCACAGGAATCTCACTTCACATGGTATTAGGGGGAAGATTTGGTTAACAAGTTTGCTAATGAAGCAACAGTGCTGCTGAAAAGTGACCCAGACCTGTTAAACCTGTCTGAAGTAAGAATTGTGATTCATTTAGGTGTCTCCTACTAGGTACCCAGTCTATTGCAGTGTTGTAGGTAGTTTTGGAAGGAAAAAATTTCAGATGCTAATGAGAGAGTTACAGCTACAACCTAAGGGGAGGTGGGGCTAAACAAAAGAAGGATTCATTAGAGAACAAAAGAAGCACTGGAGACTTTGAACCTAAGAGTCTCCCACACATCAACTAGGTGTACTGCCAATATGCTACAGATGTGTGTTACATGAACACATAAGGTAATGATATGTCTACAAAGGGCTGAATGCACCTGTTTGATATTTTGTAGTGAATTATATTTAAGCAGGTGGGAAGCTGCAAACTCCCCAGTCCCTCCATGTATCAGAAATAAGGTATTAAGAGGTCCAAAGCTATTTTCTGCAGTTTCTGTAGACTCACAGGTGACAGCCACACCATATATTGATAAATTGGAGGCCTGCTCTATCATTGGGAAGTACAGCCTGTGGTTTCACAAAGCCACTGCTGCTTATGCTTTGTGAAGGGTTTGAGGTATCAACTCTCTGGGCAGTCTTTTGAATACAGACAAAGGATGAAGGAGCTGGAAGGAAGGAGGCAACCCATATCACTGGGGATTTCAGAGCCTCCGTTTTTCCATGGTTCACCAGGTGATCGCTGGTGGGATGCTCAGAGAGGGACCCATGTTTGGGACAGGGCACACACAGAGCTCCCAGCCAGGCCCTGTTTCCCCAAATACCAACTGATTCAGCCTGGAGAGCAGGGGATGTGCATAGCACTGATTACCAAGAAGACTGTGCAGTCAGACTCAGAATAATTGGGCCTCTAAATCAGGATTTAGTCACAGGGAAAAGTGACTGCTGTGCCAGTAACCCAGGTTGTAGCAGAAGGAAGCTTGAGTAGAGGTACTTACACCAAAAAGTTGTACTACAGGAGTTTGCCCAACAACCTGCTTTGTGCTTCACTGCAGAAGATAAAAGCAACATCAGTGTCCAGGACAGACCTCTCATGATCAGGATTGGGAGTTCCTGGCTTTACTGTAGCTTTTCTTATTCCTTCTGAGGAGAGCACAGCTGGGAGATGTGGATAAGATGTGGCTTTTGCTAGTGACTTCTACAACAGTTAGGCTTGGACCCTTAGGGTGGGGCCAAGAAGATCTCAAGGGAAGCAAGAAAGGGGATGAGATTCTTGCAGCTGCAGAAAGATCAGGGTCAGAATGCAAGTGCATTACAGACACTTGCTCATCCATAGAGAAGCAACCAAAATATGCCATTAGCACCAGGTTCTCCAGAATTAGATTTATTTAGCTCTAGGTACACCTGTATAGTTTTTCTCGTGCTGTTCCATTTTTTTGCTACTGCACATTGCTTTCTCATTGAGCATTTGAATAGAAAATGTATCGAAGCTGCTTTGGGAGATCTTTAATTATAGGTTGCTCTCTTTTTCACTATACATTATAAAAAAATGTAGTGAGGAAATGTGAATGCTCAGCTAGAAGAGGTCACTGACAACCTAGGCACCTGCCAATGTCATTATCTCCTTTGGATTTTGCACTGTAGGGACCTAAAGGAAATGTTCCCTAAAAATAGCCATCTAGCTTAGGAAAATGAGTCAGCCAAACCTTCCTTCAGCTGAGCCGCATCTGCCTGAGCATTCTGAGCATTGGTACATTATGGATGCTTTTTCCTTTTCTCAGGAGACTCAACTTTACAAAGGATAAGGAATGATGGATGGGAGATCTGCCTTGTTTTCAGTTAGATAACTTCTAATATCACCTAAGAGGGAGCAGAGAGATTATGTCATTCTCTCAGCATTTTAGATTTTTGCAGAGCCCAGTTTGGTGACTGGGATTTGAGTCACCAGTGCTCTGCCACTTACTGGGTTTTTTTTCAGATACACAAACAGCTTTGCATTGGGACCCTGAGACATGGTTAAATTCACAGTGATGGCAGGTTGTATTAATGAAGGGCATCATTCTTTGCAAACAGTGGTGTTTTTAATTATTAACTCCAGCAGGACTTTTCTGAGATTTGCATTTTTCTATTCCATGTCCTTTTTAAGTTACTGAGATAATGAAATTACAAGGATGAAAGTGGGGGCAGGGGAAATGCAACTCAAAGTCTGGAAAATAATTGCTGAATTTTTTTCTAAAGAAAGACTGTAGTCTTCATTCCCGTTAGTGATAACTCAAACAAGACACCAGAGTTGACTGGCAACTGCACCAATTAGCAATGCTGCTGTTGGTTTGTGAATTGCATGTGAAATGTAGAATTTGTCCAGAAGTGCTAATGCAAATTGTTCAACAAAAATGTGCCTTCTGTGTCAAGTCTTTTCACTTGTTCTGACACACTGATGTCTCCCCAGATTTCTCTGATCGGCAGATCCCTCTCTCAGCTGACAGCTACCAGAGCTCATAAAGTAATTAAAATATTTCTTATTGCCATTAGCTTTGTCTTTTCAAGGAGGGCTCCAAGCCCGCACCAGCTACTCGCTATACAACATAATTCTGACTTTTATTTATAGCATATGGAACTTCAGACTTAAATGCTAAAAGCTCAGTAAATGCCTAAGATTTTACCTGCACAGAAGTTCAAAGACCTGGTTATCTGCCACAACAGTAACTTGGTCACTTTGCATGTGTTCAGCATCCTCTGTTATTGTACATGGTGATAACCTTTGTATGGTGCTGGAGGGCTGAGTTGCAATTGCCATGGGAACTGTAACTTAACATTTCCTGGCTTTTTCAGCACATGATAGCTCATCCTTGTATTATGTTCTTTAAGAGAAGAAGTAGTGAAGCAAGGGCACAGTGAAATAATGGTGTTATCACACTTATAGAATATAAAATAGTGTATTTAGCTGTATGCAGATTGAAGTTGGATTTGTTATACTGTTTATTGCACCTCTGAGCCGTAGTCCCAGCTTAGGAGTCTCATTGTTCTGGGCTCTCTGCAGATGCAGGATGTAAATATGTTTCCTTCCGCACAAATACTTCTAACCTAAGAGCAAGATAAGAGATAATGCAGTGAGACAAACACACCAGGGAGTACAAGGAAAGAGAAGACGTCTGGACATCATGGAGACAGAAACTTCTACAAATATAACTATACTGGGGCACGGTTCAGGGTCAGATTTGTGTGATTTGGAGACTCTCCTCCCAAGAATGAGACCCAGCAGGGAGGAAAGCATGAAGGCACTTATAGCTAAAATGTAACATGTGGAAGAGAGTGGGTTGTGATGGGGTGACAGAAGGTCTCAGCAGTGAAAGAGAGATGATGTGTGAGGTGGCATATGCTGCAGCTGAATTTGAGAGCAAGGGAGGTATGGAAATCCAGAGTAAAGGGAATCCAAGAGAAGGCCACAAAGAGAGATGGCACAGGCAGGATGACAGGCAAAAAAAATGAGCAGGACGGCAGAACTTGGGCAGTCTACAAGCAGGGTGAGATTGCAAGTGTCAGGGTGTGAGGCAGCGGGAGCCTGGCTGTGGGACTGCACAGAGCATGGGGGCACAGATAACAACCAGGCCATGGACTGAGTGACAGCCAGGCCTGGCTGTCACTCACTCCATGGGGACTGAAGGAACAGGAAAGACAGCAGGCCTAGGGAGTAAGATGAGAGCCTACTTTGAGCTTGAGCTGACAGATATCCACAAGATAATCCCAGAGGCAGGCATGAATTTAGTCAGAACAGACGGGAAGTGGCCAGGGACAGAGAGGCAGGTCGGTGAGTCACTGGTGCAGAGAAGGTTCCTGAATGTACAGAGGGAGAACTCACTCTGAGACACGAGGAAGAAGGAGACAAGGAAGGAGGACACAGAGCCAGAGAACAGCAGCAGGTGGGAGGGTGAGCAGTGACGAACTAGTCTGAGTAACCCTGAGCAAGCAAAGGAAGGTGTTGGAGTCAAGTAGGAGCACTGGGAAAGGAGGACCAGATTTCCAGAAGGAGCTGACAGGATATGACAGAGAGCCTGGCATAGTGCAGAGCTGCAGCCAGACAAAGAAAATTAGAAACTCTCTGATTCTTCTTCTGTGACAGGAGAGATGTGAAAGCCTGTTTGAGAAAGAATCTGTTGGAGATGGAGCCTAAATTCAGTCTAAATCATATGAATTATCAGCAGCATATACAATAAGCTTAGAGCTGACAGTGAGAAGAGATAGTGAGAGCTGGAGAGTCACTAGGAGTCAAAGGTTGTTTGGATTTTTTTTTTAAGCATGAAGATAAAGCATGCATTTGCTGCAATGGGAAAGAGCAAGAGGAGAGTGAGATATAAAAAAAGAGAAGGCAGATGGGGGCAAGAGAGATGAGAAGAGAGGACCCAGTGAGGTTGCCAGGACAAGAATAAGGGCTGGGGACTACTGATGAGGCCACCTCCTCTGTGGCCAGGAGCAGAGAGCTGGGCAGGATGGGAAGTAGGGGTAGGGGTAGAGGGAGATCATATCTTGCTTTAAGTCTCTCATGGGAGAGATCAACATAATCCTGTGCAAAGATCTGTCTCCAGTGAAGGCAGGGCTTCAGAAGTGAGTCCAAGGCTGCAAAAAGGCAGCTGGGGTTGCACTGGGAGGGCTAGTTAAGCTGGCAAAGATAAGTAGGCATTAGGAAGATGGCAGCATAGAAGAAAACAAAAAAAGCATTCATGTTTTGGAGGGAGGAAAAAAAAAGAAGAAAGAGGAAATGTAAAGCTTAAGAGGTATCAAGGCCATCTAGAAAGCCTCAGACAGCATTAATAAGGGCTTGATCAGCAAAGCAAGCTATGCCTTAGAGACCTGGAAGTCTGGGGATAAAGTCAGTTCTTCTAAAACTTGAGCTGAGTTAGGCCTTGCAAAGGAAATTAATTCAATGGTGAGGTTTTCCTTAGTCATATAGAGGGAGCCATACAGTATGGGACATGTTGAGGCTAAAGACCTTAAAGACAAGCTAGGCATAGCCCAAATCAGAATGTCTTATCTCAGTTTTCAGTAAGACTAAGATGACTGTGTCAAAGTACAGGCCAGGTTGCTAATGGAAATGTAAAGATAACATCCAAGAGGGAGGAAAAAATCAAAAGAGTTTCAAGTGCTGGAACTAGGTGGTCTGAGTTGCTTGGATTCAAGGATGTTAAAAGAACTAGCTAATGAAATCCTACACATCATTGTGCCATTCCAACCAGCTCGGTTTATCAGCAGCTAGTTATGTGAAACCACAGCAAAGATCCTGCTGCTTTGCCAGGTAGCTGAACCACTTCCCTTGGGCCTGCTGGCTACCTTCTGGAAATATTTGGCTCTTGATTTGAGATGGAAGACCCACCTCCAGAGGGGCTGCACAGACAAGCACATGCAAACAAGGCAAGGGAGTTATTCCAGCTCTGAAGTCACTGTCAGGCAGAGGAAGATCATGGAATTTATGCATGAACAAGTACAGATGAACATTCTTCATAAACACCAATGCCTTTATCAGTCCCACTCATAATCTGCTGAAGCCCACCAGGGATCTGAGTTACTGTGTATCCAAGGTACACTCTCCCTCTGTGTCCTGTAGGGGCACAGAGCAGAAGAAGTCCTCGCTTCACCTGACCCTGCTGCTGGTGTGTGATCTCCCTCTCCTGAGGGCACGGTGTGAATGAGGGAGAAGAGAGCCATGTGGAAGAAGCAGTTGAGAGCTGCAGAGCGCTCCCATGCTATGCCGGGAAACACCCAGGACACAGCGCAGCTTTACTGCGAGCACCAGGGGCATGGTGGACATGCTCCCTGCCCCCTCCCTGCATTCCCTGCAGGCCAGAGACCAGTCAGAGAATCAGGGACACTGCAGGATAGGTCCCTGGAGCCATGCAGGAAGAGGGCTACTTTGTGAGAACCTTTACCATACATTTATCTCTGTTGTTTTTGGGTTGTTTTTTTTTTTTTTTTTTTTTTTGGTTTTTTTTTTTTTTTTTTTTTTTGGTTTTTTGTTTTGTTTTGTTTTGTTTTTATTTTTTTTGTTGTTGTTTTTTTTTTTCCTTGTTTGTTGTTGGTTTTTTGGTGGTTTTTTTTTTGTTGTTGTTGTTGTTGTGGTTTTTTTTGTTGTTGTTGTTTTTTGGTTTTTTTTTTTTGCCTTGGCAGGAGCAACATTATAGGGGTGACTGCAGCTTCTTCCCAATTTCTGAGGTAAGGTACCTTCTGCATATGGGAAGGAGAGCATATGGCCCACTGTGTTTATTTCTCAGCCAGGATTCTTTTAGGCTTGGCAAATTACACACTGCTTGCTGAGGAGCAACACAAGTGCCAAGTTGGAATTTCTAAAAATGCAAGATTTAATTTATCACAGCACAGAGAAAATTATCTGAGAAACACCTTTAAGTGTGAAAAAATACCTTTTGTTGCTCAAACAAAACAACCAAGAGGAAGTTTAAAAAAATTCCAGCTAGAGTAAAAAAAAAATCTCTACAGTCATCCACAGGAGACTTCAGGCAGCTTCTGCTAGGCGTGAGCTAGAGCCAGGCTCTTCAAAATACCTCAACAACCAGTGAGCTCCATGGGGTCCAAGGTGATAATGTGGTGCAGACTCGGGCCATTACAAGGAAAAGGGCTGCCTGATAATGCAGAGTGTTAACTTCTAGAGAGCTCCATTAGAGCATCTTTTTCTTACACTTTTGCTTTTTCCAAGCCCTGTATTTTTCCCTGTGTGTGCTTAGAAGCTTTTCTTTCTCTTACATCATTTATTTTTATTGTGCCATTTTCCCTCTTTCCCCCCTTTTCATTGGCCCTCTGAGTGTTTGTTTAAACCATTTGCCTGCTTTCATCTTCCATTTTTCTTCTCTCCCTCTTTCCGGGAGCTCTCTAGACGTCATTATCCTTAAGCTTCACATTAGCTTTCCTCCCTCCTTTTCCAGGATGGGCTTGAAGGAGGCATTGATTAAAGCTAAAACCTGCAGCAGAAAAATTTCTATCAGGCACCAGCTTCAGGGTCCAGTGGCTTCCATGAGCTCAGCTCTCACTTTGTTTTTCTTCAGGACCAGTTTCCAAAGTCCCAGGAAATCTACCAAGACAGACCTGAGCTGGCACTGAAATGGCAAGTCACAGCTCCTCTTGAGGGGCTGATTTGTATCCTTGGAAGCCCTCAGCTGTGGGAGAAGGCAGCAGGGATGTGGCATGGAAAAGCTTTAGCATGGACCAGGTTTTCAACTCCCTTCTCCTGCCTTTTGCTCCCTTAAGGTTCCCTCTTGCTTTCTGAGTGGTAGAACACACTGTGGAATGCCATGATGGCACAGCTTCACACAGCAGTCTTTGAGTGGAGTAATTACAGCCTTCACAATATGCCTAAAATATAAGGTTGGGCACTTCAGTGTTTCTTCAAATCCTCGCCCTCCTTCCCTGCCACCAGCCTTGTCTCCTGGAGGCCAGTGCTTATTTATTTCTTCTTCTTNTTTTTTTTTTTTTTTTTTTTTTTTTTTAAGATATGGATGTAAAGAGGGTATTTTGGTGTGAATTTGGTGATCCATTTTTTTTTTCTCTTAAAAATAATAATACCAATTAAAATTGCAGTTAAAAGGAAAGCAGTTATTTGAGATAAATGAATACTTCTCAGTGCACAAACCCAACCATTATATCCTTACAATCTATACCACGGTCTTATGGTATGCTGGTGAAATTGGGGGTAAACAAAACTGAAAGCAGGAGTGATTTCCCCTGCAAAGGTTTCTTTCTTGAGAGAAGGGAGAGATCACCAGAGCTATTATTTGTAAAAGAGGAAATGAGCCTGGTTTTTTTTAAGCTGGTTGAAGTTCAGTGGCATTCTGTTGAAATGCTACGTTCCTGAATCCTTCACTCCTGAATTCCATCGGTTGTGCTCAGGGTTTGTGGAGTGAAACCCCTGGGCTGGAGCAGAAGTGGATGTGTGGGGAGGTGCCAGCAAAGCCCCTTCTCCTCACAGGGTTTGAGAAGAACTTCTGCTGGCCTTTAGCTCCTAAACAGTATTATAAAAACAGTTGCCCCTTTTTGAGCCCTTTGTTACCTACTTCATCACCAGAAATGAAGACATTGGAAAATTCCTAGAAGAAAACAAAAATGTACCAAAGTCTGACAGATCCTGTTTGTTGTGTGGGCAGAATAAACTGTATGGAAAACACAGGGAGGAGAGATGCAGGTGAAAAGGGGTGAAAGGAAAACAAATCGGCTGCATGCAGAAGTCTGGTGTCAAACATCGGAGGGATCTTGTTTGCTCAGATACTGTATCAAAGACCATGGCAACCGGGGGCCTGGGGAGAGGGGAGAGGTTTGCAGCCCCTCCCTGAGGCTGGATGACAGAGGAAGGAGGGTGAAACTGCTCTGCTGAGCCTGCTGCTGGAGCTGGAGTTGTGAACCAGCGTGTTCCATCCCTTTGTCCTATACACTGTTTTTTCTGAGGCAAAACACACCCCCAGAAGTCTGATATTAATGGATTTGTAATTTCCTTAGTCTGTCAGATGGTACCATTCTGAGAAAGGTGGCTTTGCTGTGGGCAGTCTGATTTAGAGAGAGGATTAAGATCCCTGCGAGACACAATAAGTCACAACATTACAAGGAATTCAATAGAAATATTTCTGAGGGAGTATAGGAATGTGCTTTCAGGCTGCTCTGAAAACACTGGGTAGAGACGATGTTTTGCTGTGACCTAGTGTATGGAAATGGAGGAATATTTTTGATCCCAGTAATAGGTTGAAGATCCCCCTTCTTAACAGACAGCCACACACACACAGACATGCAGGCAGTGCCTGTGTCCCCAGCAGCAGCTCAGGGCTGTGCAGAGGTGAGGGCAGAACGTGCTGTTCTACCTTGTACATCACACCCATTCCATTGCACTAGTGTTGTGTTTATCCAGAAAGGCATACATCCTTGAAGACATCAGATTGTGGACATCTGCCATTTCTGATGGGTAATGGAATCAGAGGGTAAAAATGTGATTATTCTTTCTGATTTGAATCTATCTTCAGCTTCCAGTCCTTGTATCTGGTTTTGCCTTCTTCGCTGGATAAAAGAGCTCTTTAAGGAATTTCTTCCCTCATTAAGGTATTTTTATCCACCATGGTCAAAGCATCTCTCTGTTCTTTTTGTGGTAAGCTAAATGGATTGAGCTCTTTAAGTCACTTGCTGGCAGGCATTTTCTGCCACAAATCATTTTTTTGTCTACTTTTTCTGCTCTGACTCTAAAATGTAGATGTCTGATTGTATATATTTTTCTAGTGTCATTCTTCTGATGCAGTGTGCAGGATAAGCTAACTCCTGGCCTCTGTTTGCTTTTTATATTCAATATCCATTTGCTCACATGACACAGAACAGCACAGAAAATTATGTTTGTCTGTTTTACACATTCACAACCTTGCTTTCAGTCTATGTTTCTCACAGCTTGTTGGGCAGCACTTTGCTCCCAGATGTGGAATACCCATCCTCTGTTGATTTCTGCCAGTAGTTGCCTGGAACAGTCCCCTTTTCACTGAGGTGCCACTTTGGCCCCCTGGCCTTCAGTGGGAGCAGAGCTGGTTCCTCCAAGTATATCAGTATGTGCACGGAGGGATAAGGGCAGGCTTGGGTGTCCCCACCTGGTTCTTGGGGCTTCAGCTGGTGGTCATTCTGCTTATTCTGAAATTGTGTGATTGCTTTTAGCTGCAGTTGGGGGATTGAATGACATGTGGAAGGAATAAATCACTGCATGATAAGGAAGAGGCACGTAAGATTTGAGACAAAGAGGAAAATCTCATTTCCACTCCCCTTTGTTATCCTTTTGCTGTGCATAACTGTACATATTGCACGTTACTCTGAGCTCCTGAGGAGTATTCCATCACTCTAGTAGAGCCCTGGAAATACTCTGGGAGGACACAGGATTTATCTTCCTGTTGCTTAACTAAGGATCAGATTATCCACAGGGGGCAACTCCTGTGGAGCCATTAAGTAAGCAGTCAGATCCCTGCACAAGTTCATCTTACCCAGTGCCCTGCACCTGTCCAAACCCACAAACCTGTCCAGGTGTATTATGCTGACCACTTGGAAACAGTGTCTGCTTTTCAGCTCTGTGAACAGGCAGCTCTTTGGCTCCTTCAATACCTGCTTTTGTTCCCAGGGGCCAAGCTCTTAATCCTGTCCCAGGCTGCCTTAAAAGTGGACAGCTGAGGCTGCAGGGGCAGGAAGGCTCCCGGGAGGCTGAGGTAGGGCCAGCCTGTGTTTGAACTTGCTCTGTGTCACAGCTGAGGGGCCTTGGCACCATTCTCCCTTTATGTAACCAGCTCTTGGCTTCACCTGTCCCTGAGTGAGGACCCTGCAGCGGAGCTGCAGCACCACTGTTCCAGACTATAATGCCTGTGACTCTGCTCGAGCCACTGTTAGCAGGAGAGAGCTGTTTGCAGTCTGAGAGCAGCACACAGTGGCTTTATGTGGTGTTGAAAAGAGACAGAGTGAAAAATGAGAAATCACACTGTACCGTCTTCCCAGATATCACAACCTGAGAATTCAATCTGTGTTTCCCCTTCCAGGGCATCTTGTCACTCTCTTCAGGGACTACCTGTCCACAGAGCACCCTCATACATACATGAGTACAGGGCCCTGGGGGAAAGAGCTGGGCAGACCCCTTGCTGCTGCAGATCCCTGGGAGTTACAGGGTGAGCCAAGCTGTGCGTGTGGGCCACTGGGGAGACCAGCATGGGTAATGCATGTAGCTACAGGCTGGGTGCTGATGGAGATGTCTGGAGAGTGAAGCAAGAGGCAGCAGTGCCAGTTGGTGGAGAAAAGAAAATGCAGAGGCTGGGCAGAGGTGTAGGAAGGAGAAAGAGCAGGGAATGAGGAGGAGGAGCAGGAAGGCTGAGGGTGCAGCAGGAGGATGAGGGAACAGTCAGGCAGAGCAGGAGCAAAGAGGGTTGCCAGTGAAGCTTGCATTAGTTTGGTTTTTAAGCTCTGTAAGTGTGAAAGTGCTGCACTTAGCCTGAGTTGCTTGACACGGTGTTTAGCTCCTGTGGTGAGACTGCATCTGGGTCTGGAGCTGCTGTGGCTTGTAAGAGGCAGCCCTGTGGAGTCCAGTGTTGCTTCCTCCATCCCCAGTTCCCTGCCACATAGCCCATTGCCAGGTGTCATCTCCACACACTTCCCTCGGAGGACAACAGCAGCAATGTCAGGCTGCAGAGCTAAAGCTCTGGGGAAAGAGCTCTGCTCCCAAGTGCTAGGGAGCATTTTCCTGCAGACACTTTTTGTCTGGGCTGTGCTCTTATTTTTCACAACCCGGGGCTGCTCCTAGTGATCTCAGAAGGGTCTTTCATCATCAGTTGGGAAGAGCTTTTGCCAAGAAAACAAGGAAAGGAGAAGAAATGTTCTAGGCAGGAGGGTGGTCTAGATGAAGAAGGCCTGGCTTTAATAGAAACAGGAAGTTTTCATGATGTACCTCAAAATGACTAAACACACAACATTGGAAGTGACACCTGTGTGCTAATCTTTGTATTTCCTTCAGCTGCTGCACAGTTCACCGGGCTCACATCAGCCGGTGGGGCTCCTTTCAAAACTTTCTTCCTTTTAAACTCCAGAATTAATTTATAACATAATTCATCAGAGAATGTAGTGCTTTCTGCATAGGGTGAACGTGTCCCTCAGCTGTATCCGTGTGTGCATTAGGAGCCAGGACAGGAGTTCTGTAGGAAGATGTTTTTTTTAAGGCAATTCAATGAGGACTCGGGCTGCAGCCCCAAAGGCAGCTGTGCACTGAAGCTCGCAGAGGAAGCTCCAAGGAATGTCACAGCATGCCCTTCGGCTCCTGGAGTTTTTCCCCTCCTTTTTCTTCACCTTGTAGTGGCTGCAGCAAAGGCTCCATTATCTGACAGCATGGCCTTGCTTTTGTCTATAAATAGAAGCAGTTGGCCATTATCCCAGTATAACACAGGATAGTCCTGAGCATCAGTTATGCAATTGGTAGCTTGATGACTTCATCAGAAGCTGGGGGAGGGCCAGGGGGTGGTAGGAAAAAGCTTTTGCCATCAGCTCTGCTGGAGACAGCCAATAAATGTGTGTGTCCCCCCAAAGCAAAGAAAGCAGGAGCTCAGTGACAGGGGTGGGTGAAGGGTTCAGTGCAGGAGCAGCTGAGGGATCCTTAGTGATTCCTTGACCCCAGCTTGGGGGCGACCCAGCCACTGCTGCAGCCCTGACCCTTAGGATGCTGCAGGGACCATGCTTGACCAGGTTGTAAAGTGCAAAGTGCAGCGGGTGATGGGCCTGGGGGAGAAGTGGAAAGAGGAACAGGGAGAGAACTTTCAAACCAGTATAGATATTAAAAGGGGAAAGAACCTAAATATTGGAGAGCTGCCTTTCAGCAGAGCCCTTCAGGGAGTATCTGTGAAAAGTAATGTGGACAAATTGTATGTGTTATTTCCACAGGAGGGTCCTTGAAAACCTGACCTTCATGCAGAAAGGCTGACCCTCATTTCCCAAGCTACACTCCAGCATTGAACTTAACCCTTTCCCTGACTGGGTTGGGGCGGGTGCTGCAAGATCCCCTTTCTGTACGGCCAGATCACACAGACATACTGACTGACATGACTGACATAACTCAAACCCCCAGTGGGGCAGGTGAATCTGAACCTCACCCTGGCAGGTTTTGTACAAAGGATGCTAAAGTGATACAGGTCCATCAAGTTGGTGGTTTTGAATAAGTACCTGTCGTCTCTATTCACCAGTTAAAGAGGTTCTACGGGCTCTTAACACTCGATATAGGGACCGGGCACGCAGTCACTGGTTTTCAAACACGGCATCAAGAGCGGCGTGGTGCCGAGCCGGGCCCCTAGAGAGCGCTGGCAGTGTCGTGAGTCCCGTTTGCCCTGGCGGCGGGACAGCCTCGGGCTGGGCGGTGACGGCCTGGAAGGCCGCAGCCGACTCCCGGGAATGTTCCCCGGAGGCCCCGGGAAGACGCCGGCCCCCTCGGCTCCGCCCGGGCCGGGCCGCGGGTGAGCAGCGCCACCTGCAGCAGCGGCAGCGCCGGGAGGACTCCGCTGAGCCCGGCCCTGAGCCCGTCCTGCCACCGGGACGCGGGCTGGGATTTCCCTGCCGACTTAACGTCGGTGCTTTTCCCAGCACTGAAAGGCAGCGAATTGGAATTAGAGCACGAAGAGAGAGTGAAGTGAGTGCAGGGAGGGCGCTTGCCCTGATTCCTTCCAGCCACACACACTGGTCCTGTGCTGCAGAATGGAAATCTTGATAAACACATCATGGAGTTAAATCCTGAGGTTCTGGAGAAGAATTAGTGCTGCCAGCTCCCACTATTCGTTGTGTGCCTAACACCTTGGCTCCTCAGTCCAGGGGGCTATGTTAAATTGCTGTTATGAAGAGAGGAAAACAGAAAGGAAGACAAAATATACATGTCTCCTTGAGAAAGGAGAAAAAGTTTAGAAAAACATTACTCTGAAGCATGAAAAAAACTTTGCTCACAACTTCATTATTTCACTAATAATTAATTATAAAGTGCTCCTGCTTCCAGAAGAAAAGAGGAACCTGTTCCCTGTGGGGAGCAGTCCAGGCTCGGTCTTTCTCCAAGCTCCAGGCTTCACCCACAGACTGTGCCTCCTCAGCTTCATGAGCTGTGACTTCCCTTGCCTGTGGAGCACCCAGTAACAAGGCATTCCCTCTCTCTTTGCACAGGAGCACCAGGTGGGATTGTCGCGACCCACAGGGCCCATGCAGCCTTCTGTTCCGGCAGGCTCCAGCAGCATAGTCACAGGCACCAGCTCCGGGGGGCACTTCCTTGGGAGCCAGCCCCAGGCAGCCATCATGAAGCAGATGCTGATCGAGCAGAGAGCACAGCTCCATGTGATGGAGCAGCAGAAACAACAGTTCCTCCGAGAGCAGAGGCAGCAGCAGCAGCAGCAGCAGCAGCAGATCTTAGCGGAGCAGGTACAGTATCCATCTGTCTCCAGCACATGCTGGGATGAGCATGAGCACTACAGACAGTGCAGCACCAACCCTTCCTTCTAGACTTGGGAATTCTCTCTCTGTGAGTCCTGTCAGGGTATTTCAGCAATGTTTGTCAAAGAAGAGGCAACTGTATCAGTCCTACCATTAGCTTGGGAAATATTACCCGTGTTTCCAATGGTGCACTTGATAATCACGTTGGATTTTAGGCACTGGAAAAGTTAGCTCTTAACCTGGTGTCTAATGGTGCATTTACTCCAGCAGAAGCAGACTCAGCTGCAGTTACAGTCACAGGTCCTCTCCCCTAGTTCTAATTGTGATCTTGCATTGGCAAAATCTGTGTACAGTTGCACAGTGATCTGGGACAAAGAATGGACATGGGTTAAAAGAAGACTTAGCAAAGAAAAATAATACTATTTACCCAGACCAATTCCTTAATCCGGTTTATTGAGTGCCAGTAGGAGCAATTAGGTCATACAAGGGAGCAAGGGATACAAGCAGCAAGGGGAGAACCAGAGACTGAAGTGGGAGAACAGTAAAACTACTTCTGGCAGTGGCAATGTGGAAGAGCTGCATTGGAGCTATAGCCTGGCTTCCTGAGCTCCTGGGTTTTGCAATATGGATGTTAAACTACGCAGTCTGAACAGTGGTGTGTGCTTAATTCAGGTGTAGTTTCAAAGCTCCAAGAGAAAGCCTGTGGAAAGTCACACTGTTGAGTTCCTACAAGATCATACCCAAGTTTAAAGTTGCAGCCCCCTAATGTTACTTAGATAATGCTCTGGTAGGTCAGCAGTTGCTTTAAGCTTCGCTTCTCCTCTCTTGCTAAGGAAAAACAGGTTAAGGTCATCTACTTAAATATGTGTTCAAACACATGCATCCCATGTAACCACAGAAATACAGATTGCCTCCTGCCCTTTCTCTTGTTGCTCCTGAGAAACAGAACAATTTACTCTCAGTGAACAGGAAGGATGCTCTTAGAAATATTTAGGATAAAGATGCCTGAACTGATTGAAGCGTGAACAAATGCATGAGAGTGAGGACGCATAAAGCCAAGAGCCAGTAAGTGACTTGGATGCTGAAGACAAGCCAAAAAATGTTAAAAGGCCACCAAGCTGAGGCTGTCAAGTGTGCTGACACACTTTTCAGAGATGAAAAATGGTAAAGTCACAGTCCTCAGACTCCTAGCTTTGGAGTAGTTTGTGCCTAACAAGAGTCACTCTTTCTTTTTGATAGTGTGTAACACCTACTTACGAATGCAGGGATTAGTACTTCCTTCTTTCCTGTCTCTGCCATTCTCGTACCTTTGTTACACATCATTGGTTTTGGACACAGTATTTGTACAGCTGCAGATGATGCTCCCAGACGTGCCCTTTCAGTAAGTGCTTAGTTGATTAGAGCATCTCAAAGCTCTGTTTTTATAATCAGCCCTTGATTCTGTTTTAAAATATTCACAAGTATTCATGGAAAACAACCATAGAAGATCAACATGGTCTGGATCAAGGGAGCATTTTGCAGTCACCCAAATATCCCCAAATATCATTCACTGAAGCACAAGAGGAAATGTGCCTTAGTAATCCATTCCTGTTTTGGCTCAGGAATGTTCCAAGGCTGCAGTGCTTGAGTCAGGATGCAGTAATCCTTGCAGCTGAGTGTGTAAATGCAGACATGGAGCAAAGTCTTGCATCAGGAACAAAAACCTCTGGACCTTGGCAGGACTGAGGGAAGGAAAGTGTGTATGTGCTACAGTTGCCTTTAGACCTAGGTGAGCAAAGTTAGTTCACATCCCTCCCTCTCCTTTCTGCCTGAAGACAGTTAAGCTCATACTGTAGAGGTCAGGATGAAAAGGCTGTAAGTAAGAAGTGATGATGTTGGCCTCAGTGCATGTCCCTTTTTGAGCCAAAAAGAGTCTGAGGGCTGAGGAGCCCAAGTGATCTGAGGAGGACTCTCCAGATGACTCTGCCTGTCTCTCCAAAACACCTCACCAGATAAGAACCACTGCAAGTTCTGCAGTTTTGCCACCAGCCCATTAATTAATTCATCATCTCTTTGTCTTCTGCTTTCTTTCTGTCCTTCATTTTCAGCAGATGCAGCAGCAGTCACATTTGCCTCGGCAGCATCTGCATCAACAGCGAAGCCCATATCCAGTGCAACAGGTCAATCAATTCCAAGGTAAAAGTCAAATTGTTTTTCCTGTTTTGGAGTCAATGTCCTTAAGGTAGCAAATGTGTAAAAGCTTGTGCAGTTTGTGACTACTAGGGTTTAAGCAGTGTGCCAGAAGAGGAATACAGGCTGTTGCACACACCACATATTTTACCAAAGAGGAATGCCCAAGGTGGCATATTCAGTTAAGTTTATATTTTCCTTTCTGCTCCCTTCAGTGAAAACTGCTTGCTTTTTTTTTTTTTTTTTTTTTTTTTTTTTTATTNCGTCCAGATGTCATGGATTCATTCATGGATTTGTCTTGTTGACCTCTACTCTTATGAGGTTTTTTCCCTGCTAGCATTTCTGACTGTGTCTTGGTTTTGCCCCTCCTTCATTACCCACTTTATCTAATTCGATGAGCAGAGAATTTCAGAGAGGTCATGCTTATCTGGAGAAGGGACTGATAAATGTTAGCTGTGGGAAACAGTAAAATATCTGAGATGTAAATACAGATTTTTTTTTAATGATCTCAAAAAAAGCGCAAGTATCATTTTGATGTGCTCCCAGGTAACTGAAGAATGTAAGGGCACTCATTTTGGCTTAGGAAAAGAATTTAAGTCTGAGCTTTTTAGGTGAAAAGCATCAGCTGAACGTCTTCACTAACCACGATTTCTGTATAGACATGAAATGAGCACACACTTGTGCTGTATATTCATGATAATATCATGTAGATGCAATAGGAAACAAGAGAGACGGTTCTGGACATTTCACATTGCAATTCTGGTTCCCAGGACGTGAACAGGCAGCCACATCTTCTACTGGCATATATCAGGGTGGCTTCTTCTAATCACCTCCTCATTTTTATCTTTGGCACCATAAGTTCTGTATGAAATTACTTTTTCCCCCAATAATTCATTTCCAAAATCAAGATGTGTGTGTGCACAGCCAACCACTGAGATGCACACATACAATCTCTCTGCATTCACGCTTCTTTGAAACACTGCCTTTGTGTATTATTTAAAATAAAGAGAGAAGAGTTTAGGCTAATTTGACAGAGCAAGGAATTCATTTTCATAAATGAACTAATTTAAATAGTTCACCATTTTTTCCTTTTTATTCGCATGAATGTAATCCAGTGCAGTAGGTTATGTGTAAATGAGACCAGAAGGTGGCCTAAAACCTTGAAATCTGTTGCATCTCTCTGTTAACTACTCCTTGTCTGATCTCCTGTCACTTATGCCATGTACAGTAGTTAACAAAAGTAGTATGTGAACCACTTGCTGTTAGCAACTCCTTTGGAGCTTTTCAACTGCCATTTTCAATTAAAAAATAGCTAAAGATACATTAAGATTTTAACATTATCTCTATCTTAAGCACTTGCTGGAGTCATTGTAAAAAGACTGTTTCTAGTAATGAAAGGAGCTGATCTAAGTTAAGAAAAATCAAGGGAACCCCAGTGCCAATCATTAAGAAAGCAGTTTGATAGCATGAATAAAGTAAAAGTTGCCACTACCTGTGGCCTGTTCCAGTGAGATCCAGATGGTCTCACTTCATGCTACAAAATGTTTCATTTTGTAAAAGCACCCACCAGAAGCTTGTGGTGCTGCAGAAAATGGAGTTGTAGCCATCCTCTGTGTTATATAATAGAATTACATGTATAGAAATGTTGCTTCCTTTATCCACCTGTTTCTCATGGAAACTAAGCCAACATCAATAACAGTGACCAGTGTTCTCTGCTCCCCATGGATGGTCAAGGATGTTGTCTGCCACTGGGGAACAAATAGGGGCTGATTTAAGAACATTCAGATTCCATTGTACAGGTCTGAACTCTTAAGCAATGATTTTATATTTACACCTGGCATTTAATAACATTTGAGGCTGGAGCAATTGTGTACCTCATACGCTCTGAGTTTCACCTGCCAAGTGTTGCATTTAGTCAGTGATTCAAATCTGAAGAATCTTGTGACTTCGTTTTTTTTTTAATGATCTCTGTTGTATTTAGTAGTGACTCAAATCCACAATGAACCCATGTTATAATCTGAGCTGCAGGTAATTGTCTTTATTTAAAGATAGTAAATATAGAAGCATATTGGCTTCCCAGAAATCAATAGCTCCCCCCTACCCCTGAAAGTAAGACACAAGCATGGTTAAGTTATCTGTCACAGTGTGGAATTTAACAAGGCTAGGATTTTCTGGTTTCCCATCACTGGCCTAAGGTGAAGTAAAATGTGCTTATAGTATTGATTCACTAATACACTCTCCCTGCTTTAAATGTCCACAAAAACCCGATTTTTCTTCTTTCCATAGAATTAATCAGTAGCAATGCTAAAGAAAATCCATTCATTAATGCCTCCTGAGCTATTAAAAGAATTGATTGGCCTTCTGAGACTGACATTTCCATTTCCAAGACTTACTTTTCAAAGACAATGGAGATATTTAAAGGAGACCTTCAAATGGTAAACTGAAGTTCAGCTACTTTGCTGCTAATGAAGAAGACCAGTGGAAGTTTTGCTTGCTAGAAGCTGAATTAGGTGTAGCTGAAGAAGATAAGTGCTGCTGAGGATGTTCCTACAGATTCTGTCTTATGCAAAAGTGTGTTAATTAAGATTTACAGGGTTGTGAGTGCTTTCTTACCTTCCTCCCTTTTTGGTGCAGGTTCACCCCAGGATATAGCGTCTGTGAGAAACCAGGTAGCGCTCCAGAGCATGAGAACATCCCGAATGATGGCCCAGAATGCAAGCATGATGGTCATGGGTCCCTCCCAGACCCCGAGCACGCTGCTCACCACAGCGGCCCAGTCGGATATGGGCATGACTCCTTACAGCAATGCCTCTTCCAGCCAGCCAGGAATGTACAGCATGAGCACAGGGATGAGCCAAATGTTGCAGCACCCGAACCAAAGTGGTATGAACATAACACAGAGCACAGGCCAGGGAACAAAGCAGCCTGCCTCTGGACAAGCAGTGGGAATGGTTGGCAATTTTGGTCAGAACATGCTGCTGAACTCTGCTCTTCCCCAGCATCAGCAGCAGATGAAAGGACCTGTGGGCCAGGTCTTGCCAAGGCCACAAGCACCACGACTTCAAAACCTGATGGGGACTGTCCCTCAAGGAACACAAAACTGGCAGCAGCGAGGCTTGCAAGGCATACCTGGAAGGACTAGTGGTGAAATGGGGCCCTTCAACAATGGCACCACATATGTGATGCCATCTGGGCAGCCACGGCTATCCAAGCAGCACTTCCCACAGGGGCTCAATCAGACAGTTGTGGACACAAGTGGGACAGTGAGAGCCGTGAACCCAGTGCTGGGAAGACAGTTGCTGCAACCACTACCTGGGCAACAGGCAGCCAGCCAGGCCAGGCCGATGGTGATGCCAGGAGTGAGCCAAGGGGTCCCTGCCTTGCCAGGCTTCAATCAGCCCCCAACGCAGCAAATGCCAGGTGGTACCTTTGCTCAGAGCAGCCAAGGTCAGGCCTATGAGAGGAATCCCACTCAGGACATATCTTACAACTACAGTAACGGAGGAGCAGGGGGGTCATTCTCCAGTTTAGCAGAGGGTACAGACCTTGTGGACTCCATTATTAAGAATGGACCAGGGGATGAGTGGATTCAAGAACTTGATGAATTGTTTGGAAACCCCCAGTGAATGGAATTGTATAGTCGGGAGCTTTGGTTACGTTTTGTTACATTTGAACAAGCAAAGAGGGAGTCAGATGTTCTCCCCATCCCTCGATTGTTGGTTTTTGTTTGTGTTGGTTTGGTTTGGGGTTATTTTGTTTTCTTTTGTTTTTAATTGTGCAAACCGAGCTGATCTGTAGCCAACTTTGGAAGATTCAGGGGATGATGAAAACATCAGTATCCCAAAACTGTCACCAAGCAATCTTTGTTGTACGGCAGCACCCACTCTTGTGTGTGTGGAGCAGAATGAAGAAACTGGAAAAGCCAGCTGATGCATCTGGCTGGGAAGATTCATTCTCCCCCCACTTGAAACAAGGCTTCATTGCACAGTGGTGAGGGGTGGTCCCAATATCTCCCACCTCATATGACTGTGCACATTGCAGCTTCCAGGGAAGCAGATGGAAGAGCTGGGAGCAAAGCCTACAGATATTCAGGGGCAATTGCACAGGCCCTGGTCAAAAACGAGCTTAACCACAGGGGCAAGCAGGTCTGGGAGAGCCATGGCCAGGCTGATGGGGCTGTCTATGGACTGTCCTAAGGGAATGCACAATACTTGCATGACAAACCTAAACAATCGCAGGGAGGTCACCATTTTCACTGCAGAGTGATAAACCCCACTAAAGTGCAGAAGAACATAAATTTGGCAGTGTTGTGAGGGCAGATTGTTTATGCGACTGCTGCTGGAGACAGCCTAGTGGTGGGTTAACTTAATGAACTGCTTTGTCCCCTTGGGTCTTGAAATAGTGCTTCCCAAGTCAGAGCACTTGGCATGGCCCAGCTGCCTGGGGTGTTGAAGGGCTGAGAGGTACCAAGAGACATTAGCAGAGCTCCTCAGCTGGTCCCTCCCTCTCCTTCCTCCCCAGGGTGTTCTCAGTTCACTCCCTTCCCCTCCTGTTCCTTCAGTGTAAAGCAAGCTGAGATGGCTGCACTTTTTTTTCAGGCAAGCCACAAAGGGCCAGGCAAAGGAGGAGAAAACAGGCATTAGAAAATACTCAGTGAGGGTTTGGCACACAGGAAGACTTTCTCCTCCCCTCTTGAAAAGCCCAGGTTTGGCAGGTAGTATTACCCCAGGGTGTCTGGGTTCTCAGTGTGATATGTTCAGTTTTAAACAGATGTTTGGTCTAATCTCTCTGGTTTGCTGGAATAAAATTCACTGCAGTACTTGAAGAACAGGAGTCAATGAAGGACTACTGTTAAGAACATTCATGAGTGGGTAAAATAATTGGTATTACAAATATGGGATCTGCCCAAATAAGGTTTTAGATAATAGGGATGTATCACTATCTCCGCTGTTTGGACCAGTGCTGAGCAGCCCTGTGATGAAGTTGTGATAGATTTCACACAACGCTGAAGTCACCAGCCATTCTGAGTGTATACAGCAGGGTTCCCAAACTGCAGTTGGAGGCTGTTTTCTGGAACCTATTACCTCTTCAGTGTTTTCAGCTGAGAGCTGCTTATCAGGTTATATAATTGTGCATATAAAAAATGTTAACATGACCCACAGTCCAGAGCTTTAACACCCTCTGGCCTAGCGCTGGCCTCTGAGAGCAATGAGTCGTGCTCTGCAGCAGTGTACTACTTCCAGTCCAAATTCCCCAGCTCCTGATCACCTCCTTTTGTGCTGTTCTCCCTAGGCCCAGCGATGCCAAGTGCTGAGCCCCTGAATTCCATGGAGGCTGAGGGCCTTGGCACTTGGCAGTTTCATGTCCTGCCTTCCCCCGTGGAGCACAGATATGCATCACATTAAAGAAGGAGAGCAAATGAGTATGGAATCATGTCAGTGCCCCATTGAAGCTCCCTTTGAGCAATTTCCCTTGCTAGGCTTGCCTAGTGGGGGGAATTACCTGTTCTAAATGCTGCAATGCAGCAGGACAAGCTGAATTTTTAATGCGCTAAAGGTGAGCCATCAATCCAACCTGCCCTGACTGCTACATTTTTTTAAATGGCTTTAATCTCATCTATCTGACCCCTTTTTAAAATACAGCACAAGGACCAACTCCAGCTCCTGCTGAGGATGATGAGCATGATTAGCATGCCTGCTCCTTCAGTAGGAGCCAGGTTGGGTCCTAATTCAGTGAAAGGGAGCACCAGCCAAAGTTTTTGGTTCATCCTGTGGGTCAGCATCTCTTGGTCAGAACGGAAGGAGTAGGCAAACACTGGGAGAAGCAGCACCCTGAAGGGACCAGGGTGCTGTGGCTCCATGTATGTTGGCATGAGCATGGGGCACACATGTGTGATAGAGCTGTGACAGGGTGGGGAGGCAGCCACCCTGCTGGGCAGGGGACAGTGCTGGGGACAGCACAGCACCCACGCCTTGGGTGAGAGCGATCAGGGCTCACCTCTCAGCACAGAGGTGAGAAAGGGGAACTTAGAAACAGACATCCACCACACAGCAGCCAATGCAAGCCGGTTTGCATCGGGGAGATACAGGCCTTGATGATAAATACTGGTCAAGACGAGTCTCTGTTGTCTTTGTAAAGCTTCCTCCAAATACCCCATACTGGGATCAAGTACTAGAAAACAGATTTTATTAGATTTGGGTTGATTGGGGTGTTTTTTTCTTTCTTACTATGGTGCTGATGTATATGTAATGTTTTAAAAAAAGTCATTTGTAAATATGTTTTTACAATTCTACAGATATCACTGGGTCTACTATCTGTAAAATATATACATATAAATATATATATATATATATACTGTTTGTTTAAAATAGAGTATTTTTATTTCATTCCTTGACTCATCTTTACTGCAGTGGTATTGCACTTCAGATGACATCTAATTACTAATTTGTACTGTATCCCTGACAGCAATTTGCTCCATTTTATTCAGATTTTTCTAGTTTTCTGGTTTTACTTTGTACATTAAGCATTGCTTATTTCCTTCTAAGACCTGTACAGAGTCTGAAAACATAGAAAAATACCTGATGTTAACACACCGCTTTTAAAGAAAAAGAAACAAAATAAGAAAAAACAAAACAAAACAAAAAAACCAAACAAACAAATAAAAGATGGTTATATGAGTCATATAGCCTGGTGTATATGGATCATGTCTTGCCCCACTCTTGCGCCTCAGTGAGCAATCTTCCACGGAGGGGAGGGAAGCTGCATGCAGGCAGGTCTGAATCAGCCCTGGATTTTCTGTATGGCTGCATTAAGGCACCTGGTTGAGTTACAGGTGTTAGATCTCAGCAGTAACAGACAGGGTATGGCCCATCCCGGGATGCCCCTCTTGCTCCAGCAGGTTCAGCAGCCAGTGAATCCCTGCACTGCAGGCAGCCCCAGCAGCTGTCTCTGTGCAGCAGAGTCCAGACTGCTGTAATGAGCTGCTGGATGGGACTGCTTCACCACCTTCTGCCACAGTGCCCCTTTCTCCAGCAAGGTGGGCTACCAAAGCTTCCTGTGCTCTAAGGAGAGGCCTGTGCTCAGGCAGATGCTACAGGGAAGTAGGTCCTTAATTGGGTCTGTTAGAGGTGGCAGATCCAATCTTTTGTGTTTATTCTGTGCTGGGAGCAAAAATAGGGAGTGAGGAGGTACTTTCAGGGGAGGAGACAAGATGGAGACAAGGTGAGGGAGAAGAAGGGAAATGCATAGCTGGACATAGAAGTTGGAGAAAACAGGAAAACTGGAGAAGGATAAAGACATGTGCTTAGGGTAATTCCCTATCACCTACTGCTACCACAGTGTGAGAATTGTGTTGTCAGAAGCCTTTAGGAACATGCATGTAGATCTGTTGGACATTGGCCTGTCCGTACATGGAGAAAGGAGGGGAGGAGACAGGAGGAGTGGGGGGGCTGAGGCGAAGCAAAGAGAAGACAAGAGAAGGTAACACATCAAAGCACTACAACAGGTAAGCTTGGAATCATTTCAGAGGCAAAGAAAGACCTATTTGAATCAGTAGATGGACCTCTTCTAGTCTGTATTTCAAGTCTGTTACATAGTTTGGAGCTTTGTCTTGGTTTTGGTTCTGGCAGCAGTGTTTCTTGCTGCCTCTGTGTCTAGGTTTGAAAGAAAGGTGTCTGCCAAGGAAGGTGGAAACCTCCCTTGAAATGGAAAATATGACCCCTTAATATGCTCCAGATTATTATAACTTTGAAATTACGGGGCTTTCAGGCAAAGATATGGCAAAAGGAATAACAGTTCTTTACTAGAATATACATAGATACATACATATATATATATATATATACACACACACATACATATGTGTATATGTACATATATATAGCATGGCAACAGCCCCAGCAGCAGCCCAGCGAGCAGAGCAGGAGCAGAAACCCACCCGCAGCCTTCTCTCGGCTGTCGGGCACTTTCCCCTTCGGTGCAGTTCCGGTCACGGCCGGCAGGGGCGCTGGTGGCTCCCGGCCGGGCGGGGCGGGTGCGATGATTCCCCCGCGGCTGCAGGGGGCGCTGTGGCGCGAGCTCAGCCGCCTCTCCACATGCTCATGGCGGCTCAGCCGGCGGGAGGGAGAGAGGAGGGAAGGGGCTTTCCTTTGCAAACCCACAGGAAGGAGCCGGTCTCCGTGCCCCTCGGGTCGTGTGATGGACTGCAGCAGGAACTTCGGAGCAGCAGGTGGGAAGAGCAGAGGCCTGGGGTGGCAAACAAAGTGTAGTGAAAACTCCAAAGTCCTGCCGGGAGCCGCGGGGGTGGAGCGGACAGGGGATGTCAGGTTAAAGCGTAGCAAAAAGCCCCAAGCAGCGTCAGAAAACAGCAGGGCTGGGCAGCGACTGCCAGGGTCCCACAAGGAAGCCAGGAGACGCTCCCCCTGGCAGGGCCTGAGGGTCAGGGTCCCGGGTTTCCCCTGAGGCACCCAAGCAGATGGTGAGGGGCTTCCCAGTGAGATCGGGTGCTGGAAAGGTCCCAGTTCAGAGGCCGCTCTGATGAGCAAAGGCTCGCCCATGGTAATGAGAAGCAATGAAGGACAGAACTCCACACTGGCAGTGAATTCTCCCTGCAGCAGCAGCCTGGCACCAGACCTCAGTAGCAAACTGCACCCTTCCACCTCCTCCTCCTCCTCCCAGCCACATCTTTTGTCTCTTAAGTATCATTGTTACCATCTCTTAGGCAACAAATGGGAGAAAATTCCCTGAGACAAAGGTAAAAAAAAAGGCAAAATCCTAACCTCCAACACTGTGACTTCCTGAAGGCATCACTGGCAGACTGGTAGGTGGATTTTTCATATTTCAGCCCATGGAAGGAACATTAGTGGAAGAATTTCTGATGATTTCTGTAGTTGTTAAATCTGGCCCTGATGTACTTTCTCCCTGAAGGTAGGTGATGGACAACCACCCTTTCTGCAGCTGTGTCAGCTCCAGCCTGTTCACCATCATGATCTTTTCCCCTCAACAAACATTGTCGGACTCAGTTCTTGCATCTTTGTACTTGTTTCATCTTATGGTTTTAAATACTGTGAGAAATAACTGCTCGCTTTGAAAATGTAAAAGGTTTATTAAACCTTGACAAAAGTACAACAAAAGGACTACATAAGGAAAAAGTTACAGCGCTGGGAGCTGCCTCGTGTTTACCACATGGCCAGTTCGATTTCAGGAAGGATGCTCAGTCTTTTACAGCCCTGGGGGTTGCATCAGCCAACCCTGGCCCCTCCCAGAGTCTGTCACTCAGCTCTTCTCTGCCCTTTACTGCTGGAGGTTGCTCTCCTGCTCTTGACTGGAGGTCAGAGGTGTCATCCTGCCCTGCCCCCTCAGCAACAAGCTTTTCCATTCCAGCTGCCCATGGAAGGGGCACATGTGCACGCCTGCTTTTACCTGTCCTAGACAACCCAGGCTGTCTGATGGTAACAATGCAGAGGGGGGAAAGGGAACTGTGGGGAGAACAGAGGACATCTAAACTGTAATAACATAGCTATACATCCCTAAAGCTTTTCTTAATACTCACACTATAGTCCTCACACTATAGTCATCCCTTAATTGTGTGAGCCAATCATCTCATTATCCATCTATAACAAATACCATTTCAGCCTTTGCTGCCTGCAGGCAGTAGGTTGTGTCTTTTTATCATGAGCTAACTTAATAAAATCATAGGATGACTTCCTATGGAAGGAACCTTAAAGGTTATCTCATTCCAGCTCCACTGCCATGTGTCCATACATGTCCACCTTTTTAATATGAAAGGTTATTTTGAATCTAATCCACCTCTCAGTTGTCTTGTGGTCTGGTTAGCAACCTCAGTACACTATGGAGAAACAATAAGCATGTTTATTATATAGATTTGACTGAACACTACTAAAAATGTGCAGCAATTTTGGCCAAATCATGTCTTCAGAGGCATGACAAGGTAAATTTCTTTCTGCTGGCTCTCTCATGAGTATATTCAGCATTGCCTAAATAATTTAAATTATCAGGTGCTGCCAAAACAGGCATGGCCTTGCATCTCTGTTCTTCTACATAGTTTACATTGGTCATTGGCGTACTTTGAGCTCACAGTGGTAAGCCATGACTTTTCCCTTCTTCTGGCAGAAAGCTGTTTTTAAAGTCAGTTTACTTTTCACTGTGACTTTCTGATTCCCAGAGCTGTGGTCATTCTCTGGGAATCCGGGAATGTTTGTCTAGTCTTTCTCACACCCCAGTCATCTGTGCCTTGGTGGGAAACAATGCAGTGCATCCAATTGTAACACGAGCATCTGTGTCTTCTTTTTGTCTGTGCTGGCTCTCCCCTTCACAAGTGTCATGTTTTGGGCACAGCTTGTCTTCAGGAGGTTTCCTGTGAGGACTGGGATATGCCCACAGAGGGCCTCACTTCTGCAAAAATGTTTGAGCATGTGTTGAACCGTAAGCACATTGCAAAATATAAGATCCAAAAGTCCTTTGTAGACACTTAGGGCCAAGTGAAGCTTTAGACATTTTTCTGAAGTGTTTCCATGTATGCTTATACAGCAGTGGGATTGGATATACTTGGAAAATGGGGATCTTGCAGCAGCATATTGCATGGAAATGTTTTTACATTTGCACAAAACAAAAAAAAAAGGCGGCACAGCTGGGGGAAATGAAGAGCAGTGTAGGAAGATACAGAAGCATTGGCAAAACTGAAGGACAATAGGTAAGATAGGCTGATGCTTGCAGTGCCAGTTGCAACTAAATTACTTAGAAAATTAATGAGTTTAGTTTTATGTGCTTTGTTTGTGGGGTTGCAATACTGTACAGGGAAAGAGAACATTTAATTTCAAATGTAGAGGTGACATGACATTCTGTCTTACTAACTTTCCCAAGAGTGTAGGGAAAGGAGCAAGTGTAAACTGCTCAGGAAAAAACATGCATTTTAACTGCAGTGGGCTGTTAGGAAAGAGCTCTGATGTTTTATTTACATGTAGCTTATAATCTTTTTGGGGCTCAGGCAAAACATCCATGTTATTTCTTTATTTTTTTAAACGCACCTTCAAAGCAATTGATGGACTTTCTCTATTATGCTGACGTCCAGGTATTCATCCAGAAAGCTGTTGACAATCCCAGCTGCACCCAGGGTTATCAAGCAAATCAGAATTATCACACTCAAATAAAACTCTGTTAACCTCAAAGGGAAGTGCAGGAAGTTACGAGCTGTTATGAGCTGTCCATGTTATGTTACAGTGATACTGCTGGTCCAAAACACTTGAAGTCTATGGAATCAGAAAGGACCATGGCTGGAGCACTGCCTTGGGGGGTTTTAGTAATAAACTACTCCCATGCATGACTTTTGCAAGAGACAAGAGATTCCTAATACCCTCTCTAAAGGAAAATTTTCCCCCAGTATTGCTGAGGTTTAATGTAGAAGTTTAAGAACTGGCTCCAGGATGAGGCTACCTCATCCTGTGACATGAAGACTTGTAGGTAAAGCCACAGAAAGTCTTGAGCACCTAATTGCAACTCCAGGTGTAGGAGTGTGAGAAAGAAGCCTTAAGGAACTGAGGGAGAGATGTGCATATTTCTTACATCCACATCTATTGGGCAGGTACCCTCTGCTGAGCTGGGAGATCTGCTACTGGTGATCACTACAGCTTGGAGGTGGATTTCTGGACCAGAAAGGAAGAGCCTGAGAATCTCACCTAAGATTTAGGTGCCTAAAGACTTGATATAAGTAATCTTTCTAGGCATGCCATATCTAGATGAAAATGTTTAAGTATTTTTTCAGTTTCAAGACAGCATTAAAAGATTCTTTAGTTTAGCCCTTCTCTGAGTATGCACACCAGATCTGTCTTTATAACTAGCAGGCTTGGAGCAAAACCATTTCCCAGAGCTGCCAGACTGGCTTTTAACATCCTCTGATTTAAAATCAGTTTCACCAAAGTGTGACTCTCTGTCTAATAATGAAGCCAGCTAGTCTTCTACAATTTCCTTGAGAGGCTGAATCGATTGGTTTAAGAGTAATGAAGTAAAGCATGGCAAAGATTTCTTGAACAAAGGACTTTTGTTGATTAAGGAAAAGTCAATTATGCTCTGCTTGTTTGTTTATTTACGTGTTTCTGCTCCCCAAACTTCCTTAGCAGTTGCAAGTCTTCTAGCTGGTGATCATTGCACTATTTGAATTATTGCATCTCTTACTGGGAGATATGAAACTATATCCACATATTTGCTCTGGAAAAAAGCCTCCCCCTTCTCCCCAGCAGCAACTCTTCCAAAGAACATAAAGGATTGGTGGAGCTGTAGTGAAGGAAAATAGGAACATGAGTACACAAGCCATGGAAAATAGCCCTGTAGGACAGTCTTCCTGCTGCTGCAGGATTATTCACTACAAAACAGTCTGATTGCTTTGTATCTTCCTCTAGAAGACACTGCAAGTCTTCTAATTTTATGACAAGCATGTATTGCACTATTTTCTTCTTATGACTGCTGATAGATGGTGGAAGAGAGCCTTAGATCAGGACACAGAAGACAGCGCAGTGCCTTCAGTGAAATGAAACAAACCATGTGTTTCAGTGTTTATAGTGGAGGGTATACTGCCAATGTTTGTCAGAGCAGAATTCGTATCCGGAGATGCTGTGCACTCAACATTCATTAATGTATGCTTATCTGGAGCCCTGTTCTCTTACCTGCTTGGTGAAGGTTCATCAGCCTACAAAGCCAAATTTGTTTGCTTCCTTTAGTGCAACTTCTGTGGCTAGAGAAAAGGTCTTAATGTGACAGAGGGAGAATGCAGGTAGCAGACAGGCAGGCATGGTGCAAGCCTTGCATGAGCAGCTTCCCATCCTACAGCAGTCCTGATATGCAAAACTGTGCTTCTGTTTCCAGCTCTCTTTGAATGTTGTTGCAAATTATGCCCAGTACAAAGCACGTGCCCACACTAGGTGAGCATCAAAACTCTTCTCTCTCTTGGCCTGCAGCACATGCACATCCTAACCTAGGCTTCTGCTGAAATACCCAGCCCCCTTCCCTGATGGTTTCCAGACCCATTGCTGACACTTAACATATATTACATTTAGTTATAATCACTTTTCAGTGCCAGTCCTTGGCTCTCAGCCCAGCTTCAGACCATGGCCTGGAGCTGTTAACCTGCATCCATTTGGTAACTTCTTACCTTCCTTTCACAGACTGGACATAACCATGGAAGTACTTGTAGCGGGCAAACGTACAACATACCCCAAAAGGAAGCTAATTCTAATAAAGGATTAATATGGTGGGGGAAACAGAAAACTAAAAAATGAGGATTGCAGACAGTTAACCACTCTAGTTATGTTTTCTAGTTATATTGCTTTGGGAATTTTTACAGCTACCCATAACTTGGGATGTCATCTTGGGAAAGAATCATTTAAAAGAGATATATGTATTCTTACAGAGTCACAGCAGGAGGCTCTTCCTATGGGTTTACAGATAGGGGTGAATATAACACTGCCCAAAAATATCCAAAAGCATTCCTTCAAAGGGACATCTCAAGAACTGACAGTAATCCTAATCCTCCTCAGTTTGGTGATTATCCCAGAAACAGGATAGTGGGTTGGAGCACTGTGGCTTGACCTGGCTCTGTCGTTTTGTACTGTATTGTATATTATGGCAGTTTGTGCTAAGGGGGCGTGTTTGTTTTGGGAAGAGAATCCTATTTATGTTGTTAATAACCTGCTTTGCATTTATATAGCAGCTTTTATCCAAGGACATGGAAGGAAGCTGTAGTGAAGTTAGCTTTCTGACCTCCCTGAGGGAAGAGTATAAAGTCACCTCCACTTGACTGATAGCAGGGTATGAAGGTCAGTTGTATTATTCAGGACTAAGCACTTCTTGTTAATTTTGTGGTTTTAAACTCTGGGTGTGTATTACAGAGGACAGCTTTACTGTGTGCTGGATTAACTGCTGTAAACATACCTGTGGGACATAGCTGAAACATTACTTCAAGGGAAAGTTATCATAGTCTTTCATTTCTTACATGTGACAGCACCTGTGTTGCTGGCTAGCAACTGTGATATCCCCTGATTCAAGTGTCTGTCTATGAGCACGTGTATTATTTTGTACCCAATTTGTTGACTTAAATGGTGCTTCTTTAGATTTACAGTGGAGATTGGACTGTAAGAAAGCCCCAAACAAAAAAATTACTGGTTTGGAGCAGAGAGAAAATGAAGAAGTTGTTTAGAAAGGAAAGGAGTGATGCACATGAGCTGGTTATCCTTTCCCCAGCCCACAGACTTCATGCTTCTAAAACATTACCTGGGAAAGGGCTAATAATAACTGCAACAAGTTCTACTCTATGAGAGCTCTTTGGTTTGGAGAGAGAAGGGAAAGCTGGTGGGGCCCTATGAAATGCCATGGGGATTTCAGTGTCACTGAGCATTCTTCTAGGAAGGCTGTGTTAATTAAAAGAAGGAGAAAATATGTCTACAGTCAATTACTTCCTGATAATCCCAACATTTAAAAAAGTTATGTAAAACTTGTCTGTCCAAGATAAAAGCAAAAAGTATTTACCTTGATTGAAAAACATCCTGCAGTCCAGAGGCCAGTCAGAAATACTGGGTAAAAGTGCACACACTTTTGTCTGCAGAATAATTTTGAAAGAACATTAGTCTGGAAAGGAAAAGAACTATGGGTGGGATTTTCAAGGAGAGTCATCTTTGGCCTTGTTTTGTTGCTACTAAAGTTAAAGCTGTCATATCCAGTGGGAGTACAGTCAAACCAGCATTAGGTACTCTTAAAATTTCTCATTTTTGAAATCTCTGATACAAGCTGTTTAAAATATTTTCCTGGCATTTACACTTAGGCAAGGATCTGGATCCCAACTACATGGAAATAAATAGGAGAAATAATCCTTAATCAAGTAGCTGTGCAGCAGAGACAGGCAGGAATTCCAGTTCATTGATGTGATGTTAATCACTTATCTCCACACTTGTTGATATGCAAGTTTTGTGTGTCAGCATTACTGGGACTGACAGAGGAATGTGGATTACTCTGCTGAGGCCAGCTGCCTTTATAAAGGCACAGACAGCACACCATAGATTTTCTTATGGCATAACACCTTTATTTATGGACATCAGTCTTCCCACCAATATATTGTTTGTGTATCTTTTCTCAGTGGTTCTGAATTAATTTATTTTTAAGGAATTAGGCAAACTTCTGTGTCTAATGAATCATGCTATCTAACAAGTTGTCTAATGCATAGTATCTCTCATTATTGTTATCCACTACAACTACAGTTACAGCATATGAGACTGTTTTAAATAAATACAAGTAATTTTGCACAGGGTCATTAGTTAATCACTGAAGCCCTCTAAAAACTGAAGCTCTTTAGGAGAACAGTCTTCTTAGATAGGATATTCCACCATTATCCACTGCAGACACAGGTTTTCTTTTCTCATCTTCATCTGTGGTGTTATCAACAGCCCAAGAACTGACAGTACAGCTTGCTAGATCCAGAACACCTGAATTCCCTAGGTTACAATCAACTGGATCTCAGACCCCACTTCAGTTTGAGTCACCTGATTGCCTAATTAATCAAAATTTCAGCAGCAACTTTGAAATGAGCTGAACTTACCCCATTATTATTAAAATAATAGCTGAACCATTTGAAAAGCCATCTGATTTTTTGGTTGGTTGGTTGGTTTTTTAGCAAAAGATGCAAAGAAAAGTTGATTTTTTAAGAGAAAGTTTTTGCTTCTCTTCTGGACTGAATTGTTATTCACTGCTACCATCTTAATGATCTCTAGATTTAGTGTGCATGAAATGTTCTGTCAAATTCTGGAGCTCCAGTGACAGCCAGGGGCATGACCTTGTGCTTCATTCTTACCTTCCCACCAGCCAAGCAAAATAACCTGCAAGCCAAAATAAGAGCTCACACATAACACAGTTCCTTTGGTTCAGTTGCATCTCTAACACACAATTTTTTAATTTAATTTTTTTAATGGAGGTCATTGTTCTTTATTTTTTTCCAGAGAAAGACCAATATTAGACAAACTAGTTTTTCCTCACAGAAGTTTAGATTTTATCTTCAAGAGTGACATTTGAGTTGGACTCCATGATTGATCCCTGTGGATCCCTTCCAACTCAGCATTTTCTGATTCATGGGGAAGGGGGAAAATTGTTATTTCAGAAATATATTCTTATTGGGTTTTTGGTTTTTTTGGGTTTTTTTGCATTTGCATTTGCTGCACTAGCTATGGCTTAAATATCCTTTTGCCTCATCTGGATCCTAGAACCACACAGCCCTGGGGTACAGCCAAGTCACAATGCAGTGCCCCAGTGGTGTCTCAGTAACCAAACTGCACTGGTGGAGGTCACTGCCCCACTGCTTTGACTGACATATGGTCATTTCTGTTTAGTGACATTAAGAGCTATGAGGCTTGGAAGTACTGGGCAGCATTGCAGTCTTTGGAAACAAAACTCTGGCAGCTGCCTTTTTTGAGTTGTTTAACCATAACTTATAACGCTTGATTTTTCCATCTGTCTTGGACTCTCAAAATTCAGTCTGTTGGAAAGAGCAGAGAGAGTTGCAGCTGGGGAGGCTGTAGCATGTTCCTTGCTCTCCACCTGATCTGCTGGAGACCTCTGAGAGCTATCTGTTGGAAGACTTATGCTGTTCTTCCTCTACTGTCTGGAGCTGATAGTACTTTCCTGTCTTGTAAAAAGCACTTTTTAAAACAGAGGTAGTGCCATGAAAAGAAGAAATTATTTATGTACAGTGACTAAATATCAAGTCACTTACCAAAAACTCCCAAACCAATCACACACTCTCCAGACACTTCTGACCAGCATTCTAAGAACACATCTCACATACATATGCATACCTCATTTTACTGATGCCCTCATTGCAGATGCCTCCCTCTGAAAGCTGAACAGAAGCTGTCACAGGGACAAGAGGAAATACATAGCAATTTGCTATATGTAGCAGAGCTATTGGGAAACACACTGTTTGCCTTTTAAGTTCACTGGGTACCTGGAGTTAATATTATTATTACCTCCAAGATATTTTCCTGGCCATGTCATAGCCACCCTGTATGAGAAGATCACTGCCTACCTTGTACCTAATCTACCTGGATTCAGAAACCAGGCACCCACCTGAACCAACTAAAAACACTTGTCTAAGGGGGGAACCTAGGTAATACCTTCTGTATTCCCTTGTGGGATCAGTGGCACATAAAATACAGCTAGAAATATTAGTGGTTCTGCCCTGTGCATCTCTGATATCATAGCCTTGTGGCTTGTGACCTTGTTTGCCTTTACCCAATGTCATGGTTTGATACTGCCCAAATGTCAGGCACCCACGAGAGTCATTCGCTCACCCTCATCTGCGATATTTGGACAGAGGAGAGGGGAAAAAATTAACAAAGGGTTCATGAGTTGAGATAAGGATTAGAAGAAAAACACTCTAAGGGCAAAATAGGTTCAAATGTAAAGGTATAAAGTAAATTTATTACTAATAGAGTCAGAGAAGGATAATGAGAAGTAAAATGAGCCTTAAAACAGCTTTTTTTCCCCCAGCCCCTCCCTCCTTCCCACTAACTGCACAGGGAGACAGGGCATGGGGGTAAGATGTTCTATTTACTCAGGGAGGAGTTTTTTCTCTGCAATGCTGTGGGGTCCCCCCGCAGGCAAACAGTCTCCCCAAAACTGTCTACAGGGTGCAGTCTTTTAAGGATAGGCTGCTCTAGTTTGGAAGCAGGGCCCTCTCTCTCCATTCGGGTCTCCCACTGGATCACAGCTTTCTCTGGCATCCACCCGCTCTGCTGTGAACACTTTCCCCATGGACTGTGAGTGGATCTCTGCATCCCCCACGGACTTCATGCATTACAGGGGGACAGTTTGTTTCACCATGGTCCTCACTAAAGCTTGCAGAAGAATCTTGGCTCCAGCTCTTGGAGCACCTCCTCCCTCTCCTTTTTTTTTCCCACTGACCTTGGTGCCGCCATGTTGTTTTCCCTCTTGTGTCCTCACTTCCTCCTCTTCTCTGACCAGAAGAAAAACTGCTGCTTGTAGGTACCATTGCCAACAAGTTCCAGCGATTCAGAGATTGCTGCAGGATCCCGAAGCGCTGAGAGGTCGATCTGGTGTAGGTTCTGTGTCGGGGAGTTGCTCGTCACGTTCCCGCCGCCATGGCGCAGGCAGCGGCAGCCGCGGCGGCGCCGGCGCTGTTTAACGCCTCTCCTCGTGCCGGGTGCGGGAAGGAAAAGCCGCCACCAGCCCTGCCCTTCTGCCCGCGGCGCGGCCGGGCAGGGGCGGCCAAGCAGGCAAGGCTCTGGTTTGAGGGACATGGGAGACTCTGGTTATCCACATGGTCATCCACAGGTGAGCCCAGTGTGCAGAACAAGACAGATACCAACCAGTTACGTGAAAACTGCTTAGGAGAGGAATAATCACCATGGGTTTTGTTAACTGCATAGGACTTGCCTTTTAGTTCCCCCCAGTAAATGGGAAGTAGCAGTGTAACTCCAAATTTACATTTTGTGCTGATGGTTTAACAAGAAAGCACTGCAGCAAGAGTAAGTAAAGGTTTTCATAGCTTTTCTTCCTCTGTATCAAGTTGTTCAATTCTAACAGGCTAAATTAAATATGACTGAGATAGTTATAAAGCATGCTTGATTTGCCTTTGTGTGCCTTTTTTTGCTTTCATCTTCAGGTGGCGTTTATGGTTTCTTAGCCAATACCTTTACTCTGAAAACATGGGTCAAAGGACAAACATTTTATATGTTTAAAAAGCCTGTAGAGAAGCTGCTACCCGTATCACAGTGTATGATAGTGCATATTAATTTGCATGGCTTGGCCTAACAACCTGTAAAAAACCAGTCAATTCAACCAAAGCAATTACTTTTTAATAATGTCTTCCTAGGTCCTGGAATTACTAAAATATAATTTTAAGGTGGCTAGTTCAGAGACATCGTTCAGATTAGATGAGTAGTGCAACTCCTGTGTCCCTGTTCTTTCCTGTATCAATGACTGGGATTAATTCTGCTCTTTCATTGGATTCTCCTGTTTTCCCATCAGTCTATAAAACACTAATCTCTCAAGCAAATCTCAACTGTTTAAAACTAGATTCATGACTGGAACCCAGCTCTTGCATTGTTTCAGTTCCTTCTTTCTACCCTGGAGCATTTTTTACACAACTTAATCTTCAACTGACCTGATTCTTTGAATAACTCCTGGTTCTGAGACACTTAATCTTGTACTTCTGATGGCTGCTAAGTGAAGCTTGACTTCCATTACTGCTCCAGGGAGGTGGTATTGCCCATTAGCACCTTTCTAAGTCAGGACTGGAGGCTCAGAAGAATAAACAGAAGAGCTAACAGAGCACTGAGTGCTCTGCGTGTTGCATTTAGTTGCCAGGAAAAGGTCAGAGGTTGGGCTGCTCCCTTTATGTGAACCGCCTATAACACGTGCTTGCAGTTCTGGTCTCACAACATTCATCTGAACTCCCATGAACTAAACTGTGTTAGGTTACCCATGCTGGAAAGCTGTGATAGTTTTAATCAGGTCAGCTGGTCAGATTCTTGCACAAGTTTCTCTTTGGGCTTGAAGTCAGATTGTCAGTGTAAGTGCAGCTCCAGGTTATATCAGCTTCTCTGTGATTTTAACTAAGATTAACTAATATAGGTTATCATCATAAGGAAGAACATATTTTTCACCTCCCTTCACAGTGTCAGTATCTGTAGAACCCCTTGAGTTTTCAAGATACTTTTCCAAATAATGTCTGGGTTTTTGGTTGTTTGTTTTTAATCCTTCACACTGTCAGGTTAAAAATCAAGGCAGGCAAGCTGAACTTTCTCAGAAGCTGATGATAAGCATAACCACCAGATAGAAACAGTAAGATCACAGGGTATACTGGAGCTGATCTGATGACAGAAAAAGAGGATGTAAATTTTCAGTGCTTTTTATTTGCCCTCTGTTGTGTTGTTTTGGGTTTTTTTAACTGGAAGGGACACATTCTCAAACTTTTTCTTTCTGCTGGGTACAAATGTTGTTTCAGTAGCTGAGGCTTCGAGAACAAATAAACAAATAACCAAGCCACATCGATGGGTTGCTAGATAAGGTGGCAGTGCTATTTCAGAAAAAAGGCAGAGTAATTATTTTTAACTTGCTCTAAATCTCATTCTATAGCACAAATGCCTTCAAAATGTGTCTTGTTCCCTGGTGTAAACACAACTATAGGAATCAACATATTTCAAAGAAAATAATGTCGAGCATTAAAAATTATACTGCAGTTTTAGACTGATGCATAGCAAAAAGAGCTTCTCAGACTTGCCCCCTTCTAATCATAGAATAGAACCATTAAGGTAGGAAAAGACCTCCGAGATCCTTGAGTACAACCCTTAACCCAGCACTGCCATGGTCACCACTAAGCCATATCCTCAAGAGCCGCATCCACCTGCCCTTTGAACACTTCCAGGGATGGTGATCCCACCACTTCCCTGGGCAGCCTATTCCTTGAGTCTCAGAGGCATATCAGCAGGGCATAAATAAATCCATTTACCTCTTAAAGAAATGTAATGATGATATAATGATGTATTTGTTGCCTGATGTAAAGATTTACTTTCTTATTTCATTTCAGACACTGAGTAGGTGTCTTTGCTACTGGAAACATTTTTTTCAACAGCACTTTCAGTCCAGTACTGGTGTATTTGATTTCACAGATTTACTCTCATTTTTGAGGTTTTCAGTTGTGTAGGTGCCTAAATAAGATTCAAATCAAGACACAACATGGCTTTGGGGTAACTTTACAGCTAGTTAAAAGCTCTGATAATAGTATGGTTCCAAGAAGTCAACAAACAAAAGAGAATTGAAAACAAATTTGTGTATCCAACAGGGAAAAGTAATCTGTCCTACTGAGCCAACTCCCTCTCAGACTGCAGAGAGAGTAAACAATGCTCTGGTGTGAAAATTTTTAGGACTTCTCAGAAATTAAAGTTGAAGAGCAACAAATTTATCATAAAATAATTCCCATACTTCAGTGGAAACCTCCCCAAACCCCAGCCATGCAGCCCACAGCTTTCTTACATTGCTGGAAGGCGGAAAGAAGAGAGACAGCTGCCAGCTGCGAGTGCAATTGAATCACCAGCCATGTTCCCAGCAGTTTCTGTATGCCAGCAGGATGTGTGCATGGGAGAGTGTTTTGGTGAGCAGCAAGGTAAAACAACAGGTGGGAGACTTACAGTGCTTTTCAGCATTGCAACAAAGGCCTGCCCCGGAAATAAAACAGATTAGCTTTCCAAAACAAGAGTGCAAAATTACGGCTGGGTTTTGTTCCTGAAAAAGTTCAGCCCTGCCTACTTCTTGCCTGTTTGAAAGCAGGGAAAGAACAAAAACAGCCTTTCTTGCCTCTGTGGATTCAGCTGTTCCTTTATCTTTAGATTTCAGTTGCAGCCTCTTTGGAAGCAAAGCCTTTTTGTTCTGTTTCTGTAAAGGGTCTGTGTCCATCACCAGCAGTGGCCCTCAGAAGCAGCTGGTGTGGGACATGCGAGGGAGGAGCAGAGCTTTGTGCTGTCTCTACTCTTGATTTACAGGTCTTGCTGAACATGCATGACGTAGGCTCTGATGGGCAACACAACAGACCCAAGCAGTCAGCCTGCAGAAAGGAACTGTTCAGGCTAGTTCAAAGGGTAAAACAACTGACAAAGAGAGAAAGGAATACCTCCCCTCATCGTACTGCCTGGAACACACTTCCTATAGCTTATGCCTAGTTTTAAGACTAGGCATAAGATTGTCTCAAGGGACATTTTTTCATCACCTGACAGAAAACTTAATGTCATTAGCCTTTACGATCCCATAAGACCACTGGAACAAAACCAGTATAATGTTTATTTTGACTTCCTACAGCTGATATTAAAGTGAGATATTTCATTGCCTTTCATCAAACTTGCTAGTTTTATGGGCTAACATAAAAAAGACTTCAAAGAGGTTATTTTATCTTGCCAGATTTTACTTTCTTGGGTGTTAATATTGTTCTTTCTAAAGATTGGAAGAGTAGATATACTGTAATAACAGTAGTTTGATGTTTGTGCTTAGTAACTCTTTAATTGCTGATTTAAGCCTTTTAATTGCAGTTTTTGGTGTAGTATGGATTGACTTTCCGACCACACAGTTTCTGTGGTTATTAGGAGCTGGCACAGAAGTGTTCAAAGTATTGCCACCTTACTGATAGATAAATGTGAAGGAAAACTCTGAGAGAGCTGGTCATTTAAAAAGTTAAAACCACAAGGGCTAAACATTTTAAGGCCAGATGACACTGAAGTTTTATTTTTTACTGACTTTATTCAGAAGATGTGAATTTCAAGATGGTGATGGACATGCAAAATCCAGCAAAGATTTACATGAAAGGAGGCAGGAACAGAGGTTCTGAGCAGTGAAATGTCATGTAATTCAGAGACACTGGTGGTGTCTGACCAGACCTAGCTCTGTCCTGTTTGGAAAGAGTGGGGTTTTATTGCTTCTTGGTGATCATGCCAAAGAGGCTGGCTCCTCTCTCAGAACCTGCTGTTGACCAGAGCTACTGCTGACCAGAACTGCTGTCATGAGAGAGCAGATGGCTGGGGTAGTGAGACCAAAAGCATTTTAACCATGAAACCAGACCGATCAAATAAGCACTTTTAATGGAATTACACTACCAGAGCTGCTCAGTTTTTGACTCTGGAAGAGCTGAAAAGAGCTTTGCGAAGGGCAATGCTCAGCCTGTGCTGGGGTGCAACTTCTTGAAAATCAGTCACAAGTGACAGTGCAGCATCTTTTATTCTTGAACCTCCTAGAAGACAGGCTCTGAAGAACATAGAAACTCCTCTGGGAGGAAGGGAAAACATACTTTAACTCTCATATATTTCACTGAAAATGTTTATGGGGTAAATCAATGCATTACAATATATGAGGCTGGCTCACATATCACAATCAGTTTAGCTACAGCAGTAAGAGTAGTGAGCTCTGCAGTTTATTAATTTACTTTGCCTTTCAACAATATATTACAAAGAATATGGGCCTGTGTGGCACTGGATCATACTCAACTTTAAAATTATCAGAACTATAAGATAAGTGAAAGAGGAAGAAAATATGCTTAGCCTTCAATTGTTCCCTCTTTCTGCCTCCTAAATACCATTTGTAATCCATGTCTGATGTCTTTTCATATGCACTTTGTGTGGGGTTTCAGAGGAAGGACAAATAGTCCATTTTATCCAGTTCAGTTTAAGGTCTGGCTGTCCAGAGTCCCTGCTTTGTGGCAGTGTTACCACAACTGATCCTCATTTGTCATCCCCATCCTCTGGGGATGAGCTCATGCATGATGGCAGCAGCAGAGCAGATTCAGAAGGATTAAACAGAGGTTTAGATTCTTCCCTGAACTGCACCTTTTGCAGCCTTGTGTCACCTCCATCAATATTGTATATAAGTCAGGAAATAACTGGCACATGATTTTCAGTCCAGTACTCTCATGCTCCTATCAGGCAGGTTGCAGAGCATGCAGGGCCAAATGTCAGCTCCTTTGAGGAAAATAACCCAAGTAGCTGATGTTGTGAGTGCCATATTTACATGTACATGTTTTAAAAATAATAAAACCTCTCCAGAGTCCTTCTACCACACTCCTCCATCTCTCTCTCCAGCCAGGAAAGCCCCACTCACATTCAACCCTTCCACACTGGAGCAGGGTTTGATCCAAGTGCTACTGAAGCAGCCACATTCCCAGGCTGACCACTTCATCCTGGATTGGCTTCTGTCTATCCTGTCTATCCTCCTCTCTTTTCTTTACCCCCACTTGGCACAACTGCCATTTCTTCCCTTGGTCTCTGCAGCCTCACCTTGCCAGCTGGAAGCTCTGCCCTCTTCCCCTTCCCTGCTCTCTCACTCCACAACATGTCCACTTTCCCCTGATGGATGCCAGCTCAGCTTTCAGAGCAGTTGTACCAGGAAGCTTTGTCTGCTCCTGAGCAGGGGAGGGGGTGCCCTGGAGAGGGTCTTGTGTTGCTTGGCAACCTATTTCTCCTCCAGCAGTGATTTTCCCTCCCAGTGTCTGCTGATGCAGGCACAACAAATGACAGCAATATTACTAAAGTAGTTGTTACTTGTTATTTATGGTTATTGTTGTGAAAGGATTTGTAAACATTTTTTCACTTCCTTCCTTGGGTCAAAACAGATATCATTTTATGCTTTTGTAGCATGCTTACATAATTAATGGATGGTCACTGCATTTCAGTGTATGTGACATACAGTTTTATTGGTGTTTTTTTAAGTGGTTCCTGGTTCTGAGTGCTTCTATTTTTCAGCCCAAATTTGAGACATACAAGGTTTTACATTCAGAACTGAAAAAATCCAGTATAAGCAAGTCTGCCTTAACTACCTCAAATTGTGGTTCTTGTGTTTAGGTGCACATATGCCTAAACCAGTCTGCTCTGAATCACTTTCTGTCACCTTCAGGAGGACCTTAGGTCTAACACTGAGATTTCAGAATAAAAACGCTTCCATGAACAGAGATAAAGCTGCCAGGGTTTTTCCTGTTTGCCATTTCCTCCTCCACACTAACCACTTCCAGCTTAGTCTTTCTGGTTTGCATTTGTGGGTGCACCAAAGAAGACACACAGCTTCACTTATCCCTTTTCTCCAAATGAGCACAGTAAGAAAGCCAGACCACATGTGTTTTGTGATCTTACAGTGAAAATGCTGCTGAGGCCTTTCTTTACTTAACAAACTGTAGTCACTCAGGGCAGATCTGGAGAGCTTCACGTGTTGCTGCTGGCTAATTACATGTTGCCAGGCCTTCTACTGGGCCTTGATTCAGCTCTAGATAGGATTTATTCATTTTGTTAGCGCCAAGTGACAAGATCCCGAGCTTGTGACAAGATCTGGCAGCCAAGGGAAAACTTAGTTTTCTACTGTAGGGGCGCTTTGCAGTGCCAGACTCAGATGTACATCTGCCATTGCCCTCTGCTGGGGTATGCCAGAACTACAGGTGCGTGCCTTCTGCCACAGGAACTCTTGGAATTTCCTGAAGAGAAGCTTCTCCTTTGTAGTATGAAATTACTGCTTTGGGAGCTCAGGATGCCTGGCTGGCAAGCGAGGTTTGTGGTTTTGTTCGGCAAGTGGCTGTCACTCAGAGTCAGTTTGTTACTATACTACTTAGACAGTATATTTAGTTATTGTTTGTATATTTATGAACAGTTGGAATTGGATGCAGAGATGCTTTCTGACCTCAGCTCTGCAGCATATTGCCTGCATGACATCCACCCACTTATCTTCATCCTGTGATATATGTTATGGAATAATTCATGCTCATACAAAATATAGATGTAATAAGTTGTGCATGTATGGAAAATCTCTGAAAGTTTTAAACCCACAAGCAGCTGCTGAGGAAAGATTGCTTCACAGAACTACCAAAACACAGATGGCAGCAGAGGGGAAACCTAATTAACAAACTAAAAGACGTGGCTCCAGCAGAGATGAGTCCTTTCCTGGGACAGATCAGGGAACACCCTGGCGATGATCATTCCATAAGTATCCCGATGGAGATAACCAGGGTCGCTAGACCCTCCCGTAACTCGGCATCAGCATTCATCCCTTCCCAGGAACAGCTTTGTCCAGTCCAGCACAGAGAAAAGGAAACTACATGAATACATGAAGCAACAAAGGAATAGGAGAACCTCTGTCCCAGGGGAAAAAAACTGTATGAAAACCAACCCGATGGAGGCAGCATTTGTGAACAGAGGGGGTCTGACATGGTGGAGGTCAGACCAGAGCTCACCCAGTGCCGATCCCGGGCTCGACGCTGTCTCTTTGACTGTGGCTATCAGGGACCGTATCTTGGTCGCAAAATAAAATCTCTAATTTTTGATTATTAATTCAGCTGTATCATCTTATTACTCATAACAATACTGAGTAGAGACAACTGCAAATCTCAGCCTAAAAGCAATTAGGTGGTGATCCTGAATCCATTTAAAGATCTAATCTTCCCACAACCAGCCTTAATAAGGACAGCCTTTTTGAAATGGCTTTTTGGAATTAAGACCTTTGAAAGGCCTTGAAATTAAGTCCTTTACAGAAATGAAGGCTCAGTTCTGAGGCACTACATACCTGCAAGGAAGGGTTGTCTTGCATTTCTGTGAGATTGCACCAGTAGAGAAGGAAGAGGAGACTGTGGACCTGCTGTTCCTCAGAGAAAGACAACAAGCTCCAAATCAGGCACATTTAGCCTAGGCAGGTTGGGTTTTTAGGAAGGAGTACTCTGAAATCAAACCAGAACAGAAGTAATGACCCACTGACAGCCATTTCTTTCCTGAATCTACACTGAGCAGGAGTAAAGTATATTCTTTATGGGTTTTTGTTTCTTTTACCCTGCATCCTTTCCAAGCACAGTTTGCTCCAGAGCCAGAGATCTGAGACAGTTTCCCAGTTCCACCTACTCAGCAGTGGCTCTGGACATGCCGGATGCTGGTTGGGTTCCATAGCTTGCAAATCAGGAGTTTTGTGAAACTCTGAAAAAAGATTTGAAGACAGCTTTGAAATCCTTGAATGAGCATAGCCTGGCCAGGGGTAGTTTCCAGTCTTATTCATCTTGAAAATCCCTCCATGTTTCCTGGTGGAAACAGAATTGGAGCAGTATCAGTTCAACACATAACCTGATACGCCTCAAGTGGATTCTTGCAAGGATCACACCAGGTAACAAGGGAGTGCAAGTTCCCTGTCCTCACCTTGGTCCCTGAATCAGCTAACATATTGTGCTGACTGACTTGCCTTTCTCAACTCAGAGAGAGATGATATTGCTGAGTACAGAAAACTGCTGATAAACTATCAGATTTTAGAGTAAAAGCCATTCCCATTGCAAAAAGACCTTATTACTGTAATATATGTTATGGAATAATTTGTGCTTATGTAAAATACATATAAAATAAGTTGTGCCTGTATGAAAAATTCTTAAAGTCTTAAACCACAAGCAGCAGCCAGGGAAAAGATTGCTTCACAAAATTGCAAAACCACAGATGGCAGCAGAGAGAAAGACCTAATTAACAAACTAAAAGACATAGCTCCAGTGGAGATATTTCCCAGGACAGTCCAAGATACACCCAAGCAATGAATACTCGGTAAGTGTCTACGATCAAGATAGCCAGAGTCGCCAAGAACGCATCCCAATGCCAGGTTCAGTAACTCCATCAGCATTCATCGCTTCCCAGAGACGTTTCTGTCCAGCCCAGCAGAGAGAAAAGGAGACTACATGAATATGTGAAGTGATGAAAAGAATAGGAGAACCTCTGTCCCAGGCAGAAAAAAACTGTATAAAAACCAACCCGACAGAGACAGCATTTGTGAGCAGAGGGGATCCGAAAGCGACAGAGTTCGGATCAGAGCTCACCCAGCGCCGGCCCCGGGCTCAACGCTGCCCCTTTGATTGTGGCTATCGGAGACCATATCTTGGTTGCGAAATAAAAACCTATTTTTTGATTATTAATTTGGCTTTATCATTTATTACCTGTAACATTACTCTTTGAACAAGCCAAATGTTTCTTGATATAGTTCATTTAGCCAGCTCTGAAACAGGGAATGTAGAAATAGGTGGCATTGACCTGAGAGAATTATTTTTAGGTAATGCTTTTGGTTCCCTTTCTCAGCATAAGAACTACTTTCATCTTCTTCAGCGACAGAGCTATATCTTCCACTGAGATCCAGGGCCTCTGAGATGAGGGTGTAGCACTTCTCCCTGCTGTACATAGAAATGATATTTCCTTCCATTCCACTCTCTCACTCCTCTGACAGAAAAAAAAAGCCCCTCATCTTGCAAAATCCACTAGTTATTTTTCTGAGGTGTAAGAGGATGTGTGTGGAAAACTGCACATTACATATTGTAGCAATATGAAAAAGAATGTCCCATTTCCACCTATGCCTAATCAGCCTTACACATTTCACAGTCCTGGATCTCAGTGGCCTGGTTCTTCTTTGTGCAATTGGTAACATATGTAAAGTGCTCCTGTCCTTGCTCTGCTCTGCTTATTTGTGCTCTCATATTGGAGCCCTTGCCCATGACACTTCACACATGACAACACTTTATTTGTCAATGTCTACAAGACTATAGAAAGGACCCAGCAAGAAAGGATTGAAAGTATGTCAATGTCAAATTTACTTACTGCTCTCAAAATATGTGACAGACCCCATAAAGATTTGTAACCCATTGTTCCCCTAGAGAAGGACTAAGGCTGTTTTTCCTTGAGTTTCTGTTCCTTTAGGTACTGTTCCTTTAGGAAGCCCTGCTCAGGTAATCTAAAAGAGAAATGACTGGGAAAAATATATAGAGCAATAAATAAATAAATTGGTGGGGGAGTGCCTACCTGACAAAATCTGGAGATGCGGGTAGGAAAGTAGAATTTCCTATTAACTATCTTAACTTTCAAGAGCATCAACATATAAATTGTGCTTAGTTGCCCTGGTGGATAGAGCTATGGGTGCATTACAATCCACGGGCATGACTGAATAAGCAGTGTTATAAAACACTCATAACCTGAAATAAGCACAGTGTGACCATGGACAGAGAATATCAGAATGTACTTCAAGTTGTACAGCATTATTCATGATTTAGGAATGTTCAAAAGGAAACAAAAGCATTTTAGATCATTTTGGAAATGTGTCCATTTTTAATTTCTTATGGTCATTATTGTGATGTTACCTCTTAATTAAAATTTAATTTTTTGGCATTTGCTAGTGTCGGTGGTTAGGTTTCTTCAAGGAATTTTCTTCCCATTTGTTGTCATGGAAACGGCAAATGGATGTCGATTAAGAGGCAATACCTTGGCGTACCCTTCAGATTGTCTTGGGGGAGGGGGGCAGGGGAAGCAGTGTGGTTTTGGCAGTTTCTTAGCTGGAGGCGGTCCAGCCTTTGCCTGGCTTGGAGTGGCGATGCTTGTGGTGTTTGATGCTGGACTTCTCCTGCCAGGGCTTCAGCGCTGCTGTGAAGTTTCCCCTGAGCGCGTATTGGTGAGGCCACTGCCTACAGTGAACTGTCGAGGACTGGGACTCCCTCTGCGACACCCACCCTCGCCAGAAAAGATCCCCACCATTTGTGTGGGTGCTTCCAAGGGAAAAGACCGGGCCCACACCTCCTCTCTCCCTCTCTGGAGAGACCACCTCCAAGCTGCTGATGGACTGGAATCTCACCAGCGTGGCCATGGCCAGGGTACCACACCGGACAAGTGGGAGTGCGGGGAAATGGAATCCCCCACCTTCCCTCCCTGCCCGGGGCCGCCATAAACCCCTGGGCGGGCAGGCTCGCGTTGGAGCGCCCCCTGCAGTCGCGGGGAGTGGCTGCAGCCCCTCTGCCTCAGCGGGAGCCAGCAGCGCCCCTGCTGGGCGTGGTCCTACCCGCGCCAGAGGGGAAAGCGCAGGACGGGAGGGACAAAGGATCTTACTGGGGGTCTGGGCAGTTTGTGTTGTTGCTGCTGTTGTTGTTTGTCTGTCTTCATATATATAAATGTATATGTGTGTGTGTGTGTGTGTGTGTATATTCTAGTAAGGAACTGTTATTCCTTTCCCCATATCTTTGCCTGAAAGTCCTCTAATTTCAAGGTTAAAATAATTTGGAGGGAGGGGATAATCTTTTCCATTACAGGAAGGTTCTCGTTTTCCTTGGCAGACAGCTGTCTTTTAAAACCAGGACGGCTAGCTTAGTATTATTTGAAGATTTTAGTTGATATTTTACCTGTCACTTTAAATCCCACATTTCCCTGAAGGAGAGCAGGGAGGGCCCAATTCTTTAATGGGCGAAACAGGTTAATATTACAAACATTTGCCTATTTTGAAATTAAACAAATAATTCTACATGGAGAAAAATATTTTAATGGACTTTAAAATGCAATAACTTAGTTTAAAAATAAATTTTTAATTGGCCTTTCTTGAAATAGTTTCACTGCTAAAAGCTCACTAGTGAAAGTATTAACATCAGTGCTAAAAAAGCAGGTATTCAAATAAACATATTCCTTTGTTAAATCTATGCTTTTTGTATGTTTGACTTTGTTCTATTGATTATATAAAAATATCAAGGATGTAGTATTTATGAAAAATTGTGTCTTTCCAGATTATAAACTTCAAATAAGATAATTTGTGTAGAAAAGATAATGGGATAAATTTTGGTTTATCAACCAAAATGTTGTGGTATCAACACAAGTCAGGAATTCATGTCAGATCCACTTTCTTTTAAACTTCATGGACAACTTGGAAGCAATCTTTGTAAAGGTTTAATGCAGTTCCTTTTCTTTTCCATGATTCAAAACAATGTCAATGTGACAATGTTCAATACTCATTTTTTGAGACCACCTGCCTTTTAAACAGAAATGAACAAGTTAGCATTTTTGGACTGCAGACATACTGTTGAATACATGATGTACTGGAAAAATCCATTGATTGATTATTGTATTTTGTATAGTTGGCAAGGCATTGAATTTAAGACAGCAAATAAATGAATACATGCCATTGCTTTCCCCCTTTCTCTTGTCTGTGGTTACACATTTCAAGAATGAAGCGAGGCAAAAAGTGGAATTTAAAAAAATACATGTCTAAGGGAAAAACAAGGTAGTCAACTATAATCCAAATTAAACCATTACCTGATACAACCTGGAATATCATTATTCAGGTGTTGAGCTGACCCTGCTCGAAAAGCACAAGAAGCCCACAAGAAGCCCTGCCTTTGGCTGCAAGGCCTTTGATACCTACACAGCAGTATCCACTCTCTAATTGAAACCAACCATCTCATACCCTCAGGGATCTGACATGGGGCATAAATTTGCCACAGCTGTAGTTTATAAATTAGCATCATTATTATACAGTGATAAGAGAAGAGGGCCACTTGGCCTGCTCCCTCCCATTTAAAAGTGTTTACAATGCACAGACAGGCTCCCTGTTTGATGCTAATGGACAGCATCTCTTTCTGCTAACTGAAATATCCATTTTGGCAGCAAAGTACTTCCCATGGCTCTTTCCAGGCTCAGGTTTTATTTCCTTGCTAGTCTGAAGAACTACTTTTGAGTCAAGTGAGGCAGTCTAAGCAAATCCTCTCCTGCTGTAAACATCTGAGCCTATACTTAACATAGAAATTAACTGAATGAATCAGACAGGGATTTAGAAGGAACCTGCTGGAGTCTAGGAGAGCCTCATAGGCTCCATGTATGCAGTAGGTGTGTTACAAGACTGCTGGCCTGGGCTGGGGAGCCATGGAATGATAGTTCAAATCTACTTCCCAGCTCCTTGTTTCCAGGAGGAAGGTCACCAGATGCTTTGTTTGCCTCTCTTGCACACTGTCTTCCATATAACTGACTTGGGGCCCAAGAGGCTGATTGCCAAGTGTTGACACTGCTGCATGGCCATCTCTGAAGCACCATTTAGTCACTGTTCCTGATTTGTGCTCAAGCTTGTCCTCGGATGCGTAGCTGCAGGGGGAAAAGTGAGGAGATGCTCCTCAGCCTGCAGCTCTGCATGGGGCCAGTCCAGAGCCCCATCCCCTGTGTGCTTCTGCCACAGTTGCTCCTTTTGTACCATCAAGAGGGAGGTCTCAAGTTCACTTGCATCATTAACATTTACTGGTTTAACTGAAGGGACAGGGCTCATGCTTTCTAAAAATCAGCTTGTCCTCCAATGCCCTCTGGTGACAGGAACTAATTAGATGCCACTGCTTTTATGACTCCAATTGCAAAACACTTAGGTAATTTTATTCCTATTAAATATTTCAGGCAAATACTGAGATTTAGCACAAACCAAAACCACTAGTTTTGAATAAAACCCTCCTCGTGTAATTGCTATGGCACTTCCTAGGAGTTGAAAAATAAGCACCCTTCAGACACACCATAACTAAGGGAATCTCCAAAGCTTATTAGGTTGAGCCCTTAAATACTTTAGTCCTGATCCTTACTGCAGAGAAGCACACTTGTGTGTGTGTATGTGTGGCTGCACGGCTGCAGAAATGCCTTGTGACCTTCCATGCCTAATCTCCTAGGATGGAAAAGCAGTGACCCCAAAAGGCTTTATGAAACCAGGTTGCTGAAATGGTCACAACAACTTGCATGTGCTGGTGTGCAGCTTCTGTCCTCTGCCTGCCAGGGCTCGTGTGAGTGAAGGCACAAAGCAGCCAGGAAGCAAGAGGGAGGCCAGGGGGCAAGGCAGATCACCTTAATTTGGTATTTTAAAGTCTGTCGGCCTCATAAATGTATGGACACTTTTCAAAAGACTTAATAGGAATGGCAGCGTGGGACAGCTTATCCACTAGCTCTCTTATCTTTTTTTTTTTTTTTCCTGTAGCCTGACTTTACTGTTCCACCATTGTGATATTAGGGAAGCAGGTAATAACACTGAAATGCACAGTAACTGGTTGGTGAAAAAATATTGAAAATAAGCAGGTCAGATTTTCATTTTATGAGCCTGGTGACCTGCTGAGTGTATCTTTTTTAATAGTCTCTTCTACTATTTGCAATCTCTGTTCTTCAAGAACAAACCCCATAGGAATAGCACATGCTTTAAAAACAAAATGCTCCAAGATTGGTGCCATAGACTGAGAGCCTACAGCTTAATAACTAACCTATGATAAAGAAAGTGTCATTAAATTACCAGCAGAGCCTAGATTACTGAGGGGGATGTAGGTTCTAGTATAATTTAATAAGGTCCTTGGGCATGCAGATCTGCAGCCTTTAGTTACTGCCTCCAGCAGCACAGAATATCTGTGCTGTACCTCTATAGCCTCCCTGTGCCTGTAGCCAGCACCAATTGCTGTTCACACCTGCCACTCCCCAGCAGCAAACCATGTGAAGGCCATGTGGGATTGCAAAAGCACACCCAGGATTGTGCTCCAGCCTCCACCCTGTGGGACATTGGCAGTGAGTATGTGTGGTAGCTGACTTTCTGCACCCTAATAAGGAGATCAGGAGCTCCAAAAGTGACACCAACCTTCCTTGTTTCTGTTAGCAGAAGGTTCTGCCCAAGACAGGTGCATCAAAGAAGTTTTCCTTACCTGTATCACAGCATGCTCAGAGGAAAGAATGGCCAGAGCAAGCTGGGCGTTAGGGTGTGCATAGACTTACCCCTCCTGCAGAGTCAGGGTTTGCAATATCCCATATTTGTGCAATGGCCTTTCTAACAGAACTCCTACCTCCACCTGCCAGAACAGCTCCTTCCATGCCAACAGAGCCCTCTCCCTGCTCCAGGGGTTATCAAGCTGGTTGCCTTGCATTTTATGCATTAAATAGCCTTTTCCTGTAGCCATGCACCTAACAGTGGAACTTCAGAAATAAAGACAAGAGCTAGGCATTTTATTAGCTTTTTGGAGGAAGGAGATCCATCTTAAAATTGAGCTGGGCAAAAGAATGTGATAAAAGAATGATATAAACCTGTGCAGATTACCTCACCCCTGAGCAACAAAAGTCAATCTTTTGGAAAAGATGGGTGCCTGTTTATTACAAGCAATTACCAATGGTCATAATCCTTTTAGGATATACATGGAGAATGACTCAGATAATTTGATGAGTTATACTTCTAGCTTTCCCTGATGCACCGGCCCAGCAGAATTACTAAGGCTGGTCCTAAGCTTTCAGAATAGGAGGGTATTAGGGCAGCATTTGGGTGAGCTCATGGTAGCAGACAACTAATGGCTTGGGGCAGACCAAGGTAAAACTGGCAGCATGTGAAAGCTCGGCAGAGGTTTGGATCTCCCTTAGTGGGCAACTGCCTACGTCATCTTTCTGTGCTCTTCTGGTAGGTCTGCAGAAAAAGATGCTGTGAGCTTCTAATATTCTAGCAATACTAGAATTACATGGCTGAGGACCTCAATGCTTTACAAATATTAATTTATCTTCAAAGTAGGTATGTGAATGGGATCCTACATCTTCACATCTACAGCTTATGTGAGGTATGGAAAGAGAGAGAATAATAGTTTTCCAGTCAGTGAGAAGCATGTCAAGCTCAAGACTTAGTTCAGGCTTGCAGGAGGGTTAAGCTCAGGCTTAACAGAAATACTGGAAGTGCTTTACTTCTGCACAAGTAGACATCAATGGCAGTTAAGTAGACCTGAATCAGGGCAAAATGTTATGGAAAGCATTGGCTGAAATGCCTTATAGCTGGCTCTCTAGGGGATCTGTCACACAGTCTAGAATATATCCTTTATAAAAGGAGCATTTTTGTCTGCTCTCAGGTCCAGTGATACCACCAACCTGGCATTTCAGAAGAAGAAAGGATTTGCCATCTACATTTTTAATTGAGAGTTAACCCAAATTTTGAATTATTTTGAGCACAGTCTCTGTGCAGGTGGAAGTCTTTGCTAACAAGATAGAGGTACTCTAAGCAGAGGGCTTATTTTAATGTCTTTTCTTTGCATGCCTCTCTGTGCAAGCTGCTCAGAATGCAGCCCTTCTGTCAGCACCAGATGTGTACATTAAGTGCTAGGTTGGCAGCAGCATCTGGAAGCATCACTATTAGGAACAAAGTAGCGAGTGCTCTCAGCAGATAGTGCGCACAGCTGCTTCACAGCAGTGGCTTTAATTTTCTGGTGTTGCAGGCATAGCTGACCTAACATTACCTGTGGGTTTGCTCATTGTCAGAACAGGCCTGACAATGTCAAAACCAGGCGGGACTATTGAAGGAAAAAACTAGCAGGGAAAATTCTACCCAAGACGGATTGGTGTGAAGTAGCTTGCTCAAAGACCTTGGCTACCTCAGAGTGGGAGCAATGGGAGGGCAAAAGCAGCTCCCACTTCCGTATGATGCCAAATAAATTATGTGCTGTTGAGGCCTGTTTCCAACAGCAGCACGGAGGGTTTAAGCTATGACAATTCTACATGACTGGTGTGCTGGTGACTAGAACAAACAAATCTAGCTTTTCACATGGGCTCTGTGAACACAGCTTCAACCAAGCACTGTGAGGATTCACAGCTGCAATTAGAAGCCCCATATGGCAGTGCCTGTGTATACATAAGACTTCCTTGTTCTTTTTAACTCGGGTTTGTAGACCAAAGATTAAAAGGAAACTTACAGGTTCTTAGTTTTTCTTGCAGCACCATTTTAAATGCAGCCATGACTCTGCAAATATCTGGAATAAATTACTTTCTTTCTGTTGAGGTCTGAATAGCCTGTATACCAATGAATTTAAAGGATGTGATTAAGAGTGAGTTTTGCACTGTACTGCACCTTGCCCTTCTTTCTCTTTTGTTAGCAAGCCAGACTACCTTCTGTAAGGACTGGTCCTTTTGAAGATCAATGAAAAGGGAGGAAATATGTAGAAATAAATAGCTTAAAGCTGTACACTTGGATGCTGAGTAACTTAAAGTAATGGCACAACTGAGTATACAACTTTTATCTATCATTAGCTGTCCTTAAAAGGATAGGGTTATGAAAATTTGATTTTCTGCAGGAATTGATGTTTGGGATGTTTCATGCACACACTTATGGCATATTACTTATATCAATAGAAGATGCAACTACTAAGCATCCCCATCTGCTTCTCAACTGAGACAGATTATTAAAAATCCCTGTGGGAGAGATAGGAGCTTAAAAGAGTAGTATTCAGATGTTTGTACACATGTACACAGTAACTATGTCAGTTATTCATCCTATGTGACATCAGAGTGCTATTCTGTTCCTTGCTGCAGTATCTGTTGGCAGATGTGATTCCTTACATCCCAGAGCCCTAGCCCCACTCCATGGCTATGCACATACACAGCCATTGTTTCCACACCACGATCTTGCTGTACCACTGCAAACTTGTCAGCTGGGTCTCCAGAGGGCAAGCACTGTTTGGTGAAAGTGTTAACACAACCTAGTCAGACAAGATTTTGTCCCCTCCATCAGATCTTGACTGAGTTTGCCTTTATACATTGCACATACATCCTCAGGAAGGAGGAATCTTATTTTTCTCTCCTCTCTCTTTTTCTCCACTGCCCTCTCAAACTCCTGTGTATTGCCTTGTTTATTTTTACAACTGGTCCATGCAGTGACAGGCCAAGGATGAGAAAAACTTCCTGCACCTATAGCCTCATGGTCTCTGCATCGTGGCACATCTTCTGAGAAACAGCAGGACATTCAGTGCAAGGAGGGAGTTTGTTGGGGCTGTGAGCCAATCCCATGTGCTGGCACCTTTAAAGGAGCATCAGTCTCTCCATTCTCATTGGCTGGTCCCAGAAGTACAAATCGTTCCCAGAAATGATAATTGGTACCAGTTACTGAATCACATTTTAATGGAAAGCTACAACTAACTGCACATCCCTCAGAGAGAGCAGATTGCAAAACTGCAAGCAGACAGGAACTCGTCTTGTTGTTAACAAGTGTTGAAGTTTCTAATTTTAATTTAGTCATGCTTTTTACAGTAGGTAAGTCCAGCATTATTTGTGTGGATCAGCTTGGCTTCCTTTCAGGCTGACAAAGATGCTTACATAATTAAAATCAAAACCTCTGAGTAGTGCAGGGGGGTCATAGATGAATGAGGTCATAAAATATCACACAGCTCTGTGCAGCACACACATGCTAACAAAGGTTTTACAGGAAAACTTCTCATTTATTACAGCTTCTGAAATAAGATCCTTTTAGCAGACAGATCTAGCAGACTTTTAGCTTTAAAAGTCCTCAGTCAGTGCTGAAAATTTATCTTCACTTTCAGATGGGCAAATAGATATTGGCAAGGGCGTTGTAGAAACAAACAAATAGCAAGGTACAAGAGTCTCTTTGGCCTTTTTCCTTTACCAGGGGATTCTTCCAAATTCTTCAGGGATTCTTCCCTGAAGTATTGGGATTAAACTCTAGAACACTGTATCTGGAGCTGTGCTGCAGCCCTGTAAGCAACTCAGACCTTGGCTGAGCAACAGATTCTGTGCAGAAAAAGGGTCACCCACAAAGCTGGAAGCTGGGAATAAAAATGTATATATGCCTTATTAGTCTTCTTTTAGCCCTCTGCTTTTAAAATGGCTCATGATGAGCTGAATTAGGGGTAGATAGGTTTGCCTCTGAAAGATATATCTTTGGCATTGTAGCACCCTAGAAGTGCAGGTCAGTGGCTCCACCCCATCAGCAGGTATGTTCTCTGACAAACACACACACAAACACACACATAAGCACACTCCCTCTCTCTCTCAAGACCCTCAGTCATGGTTGTGGGACTGAAGGAGCATGAAGGATAAATTTATGTGTCCCCAGTCACTGCCAGATAGATGAGAGTTGAGGAAAATAAGACAGCTGCAGTAGAAAGGAGGTTTTAAAACTTTTGTGGGATCTTTCCTACCAGGAAGGAGGCCCCAGAGAGGGAAACAAAGTAAGAGTTCTGACTGTCAAGTACTGTTCCACAACCATGTGTCGAAAGCTTCTCTGCCATGTGAGCTCTAAGACAAGGCTGTGGGATGTGCGTGATTATTTAAGTGCCAGACACTGACTTGGGTTGGTGTGATATTTCCATACATTTATCTCTCTGCTATTTTTTTTAATAAGAAATCTCAGAGGACCCTTAAGGTAATAGAGGGCAAAGTGACTCATTGATATGCTACCCAATGGCTTTGCAGACACCTGATATTAAACTCAGTGATCTGCAGAATAACGCAACCATCTTTCTAATCCTTAATCTCTCCAGCCACAAGTAGGACTTGCAGTGATCTGAAGGACTCCAGCCAACTTTCACTGCACTACTGCCCAGAGGCTTGCAAAGGCAAAGGCTGCAAGACTGTTCAGGCTTACAAGTGGCACATCACTGGAAAACTAATGCAATGTTATTTTGAAAGAGAAAATACCAAATATCAAACCTCTACTCAGAGAAATTACATGAGAAACCACTGTGTGGAGCCAGCCACTAATTATTTGGGAGATGAGAAAACTGGATTCAAACTACTTGTCACTTGAATTTCAGGTGCCCGTGCTAACCCACTGGCTTTTGCTTTACCTCTCTCAGAAGTCTAGACGTAATACAATTTGCTGTAAATCAGAGTCGTAGAAAAACCAGGTAACTTAGTAAAGTGATGCTGTGAAGACAAAAAGACACAGCCTTTCCCTGTAATGGAGAGAGAAGTCTCCACCAGAGTTGCTATGCTTCCATCTACCTTATTTATTATTTTACTCCCATCTAGTCTAAAGTCTTGTGGCCTGTGAAAAGAGTACTACAAGCTTCCCAGACTAAGCAAGAGAACAGTGTAGCTCAAATGTCATTACTGACAACATGCTGTGGTTTGTGGAGTTCATCCAGCAGAGGCAGAGCCTCTTTAGGCATTAGATTAGGACGGAATTTGATTTAGAAAACAGAATAGCTTCTAGGTAATGTGTATATTCAGAAGGCTGGGAATTATGATAAACTTCTTCAATCTCAGGCATGGCAGGCAATTTCAGATGTTACGGAAGGACAGTAAGAAATGCACACACCAAGCAAACCTTATGTGTTACACAAGACTTTCTCCACTGATCAGTCATGAGAATTCATGGACTAAAAGTTCAAACTCTGCTTTACACTGAAAACTTTTCGCACAGTTTACTCCTATCTTGGTTTGAAAAGACAGGTGT
>WBNO01003505.1:0-23374 GCA_013400575.1 Peucedramus taeniatus | reverse complement strand
ATGACAGTGATCCAGAAATATTAAGAGAGAAACCCTGAGCTGGTGGTGGAGAGCTCTTTCAATACTTCTATGTACATATCCATGCCTTCAACTATATTCAGAAAAAGTACTAGTGGAATACCAGAGACACCTTCTTACAGATAGAAGAAACACACAGCTAATAAATGACAGAAATTATTGAAATTAAATTGTTCCCTTTTGTGTACATAAAAGAGATACTTTTTTAAAAAATTTTGCCTTTAAAATTTGATGTCAGTAGCTCATAATGAAGTGCAGAACTGGAACTTAGTAAATCTCTTTCATTGCCTCAAAGTAGCATTGATTCCCATTAAAACTTCCTGATAATTATTGAATGATAGTTAGCAGATTCATAGTTCAGAATCTTAACATAATTTGCATGGCAAACATGTTTGTTTGCATTTTTCCACAAAAAATCAGCTACTTTGTGAATATAAACAAAACAAGATATTTTCTGTAATATTTCTTTTACCAATTGAATAGGAAAGAGTTTTACTACCACAGGCACACACAATACTTGGAATCTAAATATATAGAATTTAAAAGAAAGTACTATGAAACAGTAGTCACCCTTGAGTTTGTATGGATCTGTCTCTAAATGCCTGTTCCTTTGTCTTATGGTTATTCTGCCAAATAATCACTTCACTTTTCTAGTTTTTACACCTGCAAAATTCAGTTAGCTCCCTTCCATTTTTTCTGGGAACTGACAATGCAATATGCAACCCTTACCATTGTTAAATCAATGATGACTGAATAATTTGCACTCATATTCTGATGGAACGCTCACCAGGTCAAGCAAATCAAATGGCTACTTACATTAGGCTATGATTTTACTTTGATGCCCTAATTTGGCTTCTTCTCCCCACTGAGGTTCTGGTATCATAAGAACATATATACAGTCCACATGAGATAGAAGTATCAGACCTACTTCTCCTAAATCTGGCTGAAATAAGCCAACTGAGAGGAAGAACACACAAACAACAAGCAACCACCAAAAAAATGAAAGCCCCAAATCAAACCCAAAAAAACAAAAACCCAATAAAAAAAAAAAATATATATATCCAAAGAGGCCACCAGACAGGAATTACAAACTATTTGGTACTGATTTTTTGTAAGTTTCTATAACAGTAAATGATAAAAAATGTAAGCCTGGGTACTTTAACTGTGGTTGGTTTTAGTTGGTTGTTTTTGGTTTGCTTACTTTGGGGTTTTCATCTTTTTTTCATGTAAAGAATTGCAGTCCCTAATCTGGAATTTTAAGTGTCAGATCTGGGGATTCACTGCCATGAACTATTGAATTAGCTATCAATTTGCTTTGGGACATTGAGGTATGTGTGGGACCAGGGTAATTTTCTTGAAAGAGCTGGGTTTGCATATAGCTAGCTGAGCATGAGTCACCTTTTTCAAGGTATTCTGCATTACTACTATGCCTTTTTTCCAAGTGTATTTCTTATTTAAAACAAAGTAAAGCAACACANCATTTAAAAAAAAAAAAAAAAAAACAGGTCCCCCAAAAGAAAAAAACAATTTTTAAATTAAAACAAGTAGAAAAACTATAGTCTATAAACTCAGTTTAAACCAAATATTGATTTTAAAAAACAGAGGTACAAAAATCACTAATTCATTGAACAGCATTTAGCAAACATTTCATATTACAGATTCAAAAAGAAAAGCACCTATGTTCAGCTAAAGACATTTAAAGCTTACTTAATATGTTCAAAATGGTCAATTAAGATGTGCCACAATTTATGGAATGAAAGACAGAGGTGAGCCTTTCCTCCACTCGCATTGGTGCGACCCCAAACGGGAATAGAGAAGATCCCCCATGACCATCAGGAAACACTTTCTGACAGTGACCAAGCACTGGCAGAGGTTGTTCAGAAAGGCAGATGAATCTTCCACTTTGGTGGAAGCTATCCAAAAGCTATCTGGACATGGTCCAGTCCTCCATGTTGAGTATGGAGGTCTGAACATTTGACAAGCAGAGGTCCCTTCCAACCTCAGCCAGTCTGTGATTCTGTAAAACAACAATCCAGTCTTCCTTCTGAACCATTTATGTGTTTGTTCTCTTTTTAAGTTAATGAAGTACAATACATACACTTAGGGATTGTGCTCTACTATTTTATTTTGCTTCTGGTAAAGAAATCACTAGCCCTCAGAAAGATTTCTGAAAAGTAACAAATATTCTTCTTTTGTTCCCTGCTCTTGAGAACAACTAGTTTACAACACTTTACGATAAACTTCCAAGTTTTCATAAATATATGGCCTTCATAGCTTATTTGTACTTCTGACCTCTTTAAATTTTGCTTTTTAACCACTTCCAGAATACTGTGACTTCCAGTAATAATCATTCTTCAGTAATTATTGATTCTTATGTAACAGTACACTTTATTGATATTGTAATTTTATGTAAAAAACTTTCTTTTCTTGATTCTGTTTGAAACAGAAAGATGACATTTTGTATCGTGAGTTAACCATTGTCATTATTTTTCCAGAGCCTCTCAGTTCAATTAGTCTTTAATTGCTGGTTAATTATTCTCTAAGTAATCTGATTTTCATTCACATATTTAATAGCCATCAGTATTTAAGCAACTTAAGGTGAGGGCTTTGTACATAGATTCGAAAGAGAGATATTAAAGCAACTTACATAGAGTAATTCTGAACTTGGCATCGTTTGAAATGACTTTTTTAAGATGCAAGATTTTTTTAAGATGCAAGATAAAGAATTTTTTCAGTCTGATTCTTCTGGAGCTGCTAAATAACCTCTGTAAGTTATAATTTAAACATCATGGTTTACTTCTTGCTTGTGTGATTTTTTTTGGCCCCTGTGTTCATCTCCTCTCTTCATGCCAGCGCTAACAAGGCTTCACAGGATGTGCAGATCTACACTGGGATAACAACATCAATCAGATGTCACGCCTCAGCATTTCAGTCACCCAAATTCAGCAATACTTTCCCTAAAGCACAACTGGATGAACATATTCCAATTCTGTTTTGATTATCTACTCCTTCCTGGACCCCTACAAGTTCTTTCTTCTGAAATAATAAAGATGAGACAATGACTGGGGCAGATCTGGCCCGTGATGGAAAACATATTCTAAGCGCTCTGCTGGTAACTTACTTACAGCTCAGAGCCTGGTAGAGCTGCAAGATTTGAGGTTAGGAAAAGAAGTGCCAAACTGCTATGGGAATAGTGAGTTTTTAGTTCAGTAATTTTTTTTCCTGGTGAGAATATTTAGTCATACCCACCAGGAAACTACCAGCTGAAAGACTACCCTAGATTTGGCAACCAGCTTCATAATTTCTGTGATCTGCCTGAAAACGCACATTATTGGCTGAAAACATGCTGGATAAGATGTGTTAGATCAGACTTTGAAGTAAATAAATGGACAGCTTGTCAAAATTTATGTAGGAGACACTACCTTACACTGTGCAAGATATTTCAAATAAAGGATGTTTCTGTCATTCCTTCTCCCTTTCCTTCTCTTAAGTATTTTAGAATAATCTAAAGAAAGCTTTGGAGCAGCAAGGAAATTTCTGTTTAGGATCTCTGCAGACATTGCCTCCTTGTTTAAAGGAGAGGAAAATTTAAGAGTCAGAAACTTTTGGCAGTAGGGCTTGTCTGTCAATCTTTACTTTTTTTAAGAATTCAAAATTCTCTAGAAGAAAGATTTCTAGACAAGCCAATAGTAACTTTACATCCTGAGACAAAAAGTAATAAACTGTCCACATAGTAACTTAAAAAGAAGTAAACCTCAACTACAACTTGTAGATTGTTTATGAAAGTACAGAAGAAATAAATTGCTCAGCAAAGAAGAGGAAGAGTTTCTAAATAAGACCTGCTGTCAGAAATACTGAAATCTTAGTGGTTGAGAAGGAACAGAGAGAAAGATACACTTGACAGAACTGATCCCCATAAAAAAATTATTTGCATCTTCTGACAGGATGTAGAAAAAGTTGTGGTCATAGATGTGCACTCATATATGAGGTGAGCAGCCCATGGGAATAAACTTAATCCCTCCAATGGACACTCACACCCGATTTTATCTTATTCTCTTTGATCATTATCCTGCTGCAATGTGTAAGAAAAGAGAAAGAGTTTGCTTTCTATAGAAGAGACAAAGACGTGGAGAAGGTTCCTGAGAACAAATATTTGTAGGTATAGATAGGCATCTTGCTTTTTGCTTCACTTCCTCAATCGCATAGGATGTAAGGATGTGTAGATATAAATTAATTTGGATTTTCAATAAGAGAAACACGAGATGGTAATCTTATCAGTATATTAGATCATGAATAAAGATGGGTATTTCTCACAGAAATAGAGTAAAAAAGACAATAAGAAATATCAGATGTGAATTCCTTTTTTTGGCTGCAGAGACAGCTTGCTGCAAAGAAAAACAAACTCCTGAACAAACACCATCACTTCTAGCAACAAGTGTGTCTGGAATCATGGAGAGCTTGCATCCTCAACACGGGAGGAGATGAGATATCTGATTCCATAAGCGGCCTTTTTGGTCTGAAGAAGGAGAGAGGTTAACATGTAAGAACAGCATAACTGGTCCTTGGGAATACATCTTTATCCAAATGTAAATTCTATGGCAATCATAAATTGAAGTCAGTGAGTTTACAGTGGTTACAGTTGCAGGAAGAAATTAGATATTAGCTCAGAATTTCTATTTGTTAGGATAATGATGAAATGGTTCTACTGTAGCTTGCTATTCAACAGTGTTAAAAAATTCTGTGCATATATTTTCCTTGACTGAATTTAACATACCAAAATAATTTTGCTCTGTTTTTATGAAAGTTGATTTAATATAGCGCATTTTCTTTGACACCAGATTTTCAATAGACTTCAATTCAACCCTGGGAATACCAAATGGATTGAAGGAATTAGCATATCTATTTGAAATAGTGTTATGCAGAAGGAAAAACCCAGGATATTTGATTTTCAATAAAACTTCTGGTCAAATTTGAACTTCTATAAACTGATCTCTGGCTTTTTGAAAAGAAGAGGAACCAATTTAAAAATATGAAATTGGAGCTTGAACTGGGGGAGAAGGAATGAACCTGCAGGAAAATACTGGTCATTGTAATATATATTATCAACAGACTTCCATAAATAGAATCCCAATGTCTAAAATTAAATATATTGTGGGATTAAAAAGAATCATTGGTTTATTCTGGGCATTGGTGTACACTAATCAGTGACATGTACTTTGGATCTCTTATTCTCATTGTTGACTGCAGACGTAATGTAACTGTTATCCAGGACCCATTGTTTTCAAATGAGATTTAGTATTCCTTCTCCATTAGACTGCTATAGATGAGGAAAAAAAATTGTAACATGAATTTTTTGTGTGTGAAAATAAGAAAAAAAACCAACCTGTTACCATTTAGAAAGCTCTGTTGTGAGAGACTTACAGGAGTTCTATAACTGTAAAAGACAGACCCTGCCTATAGAGTTGCTGATCCTTGATCATCACAACTTCATGGCCAGCTGCACACCAAATAAAGTAAACACAAATATAATATTCTTTCACCTCTCTGTATGTCAAAATAATCTCGTGGACATAATTTTGAATCCAGGTGTGGGAGGAAATATTGAATGATACAATAGATGGGTTGTTTTTGAGGCTATTTTTTTTTAATCAGTAGAGTAAGCATACATTATAGATATTTGAATCTAAACAGAAGCAACCAAGAATATTCTGTTTCATGTTTTACCTGATATGCCAAAATTCTCAGTTCTGACTTTTTTTCAGACAGACTATGATAGTATAAAATGTTTTTTATGATGACCTCCCTGGCTGCGAGGCAGGACTAGATTATCTAGCCTGTGAAAAAAAAACAAACAAAAACCAGAGTGGGGTGAAAGGCAGTTACTTGGCTCTATTCACTGTCTTTATGTGGGACAGAAGATTTAAATGACCATAATAATTGCAAAGAGTTACTCATGGTAAAAGATGTCAGCCAAGGCTACTGATCCTGCTGGGATGACAACTACAGTAATAAAAACCCTCAGGTTTATTTGTTTGAGGCTGATTTAGAATACTTTAAAAATACTGTTTGTTTTTTTCATTTGTTTTTTGTAGTGTAGGCTCAAGTAATGCCTTAGATCAGGGCCTGGATGTTTATCACCTAGCATGAGCCCATCAGGCTCAATAACTAACTTTCAAAAGTGCATGAAAAAAAGTGCTTGAAAATTTGTTCTCCAAACATAGCTCTTCTCGTGAATGGAAATGTTATTTTGCATGGGATGAATGAAGTGGGAGTCTTGACTGTAGCTGTTCCAGACCTGTAACCCTGACTTGGTTACTGGCACTGTGTTTGGCTTGGTTGCCTCCCAGCTCTGTGCCTCAGTCTTCCTGAGATCTTCCTAAGATCTGGAGAACAATGACTGACTCTGAGACCTAATGAGCTGTTGTGTAGTACAGAGAAGATGTGAAGTGGAACAGTGTTGCTAGAATGACTGCCTAAGAACTGTTTTAAAGAGAAGCTTAGTGAAATCAAGAGAGCTTTTGTCTCATGTATTCATCTGTACTTGTTCTTCTAGATGACCTAAAAGGGATTAACAGCTATTCCTAGGTTAATTGGCCTCCATGGCATCTCTTCTCTAGAGTCTGGAAGGGATATACTGCCTGTAAATCCAAATCCTCAGATGCATTTTAGCAACTAATATGGTAAGTGAATCAGCTGCTTTTTACTAGTTTTTCAAGCAGTCTGATGGATCTTAGTCATCTAGAAGGGTCCAAATCAAATGACAGCTGCTTTTGCATGTTTTCTCTGCAGATGTCATTTTAATTACTAACGTCAGAGTTACATGTACCTCCTACCAGCTAATACTGTAATTCTTCAGCTGCAGATTTTCAAGCATTTCAGATACTATCTGAGCTTAAGTACTTGCGTAAAAGATTAAAAATAATAATGAAGCATGTCCTATAAATCAGAACATCTTTCTCCAAACTTGTTGGAGGGTGGCAATACTTCTGTCTGTTGGGCAGACAAGAGAAGTTGTTATCAATTATTTTAACATGAGTTCACTTCACAACACCATCCAAAACAGTCCAATATTCATTGATTGTATTATTTGAGCAATTATAATGTCCTTATAAAAGTTTTCAATAACAAAAAAAAATTGCATTGGAGAAAAAAAATGGTTTCAAGGGAAGTGAGACTTCTAACTGCTTTTAAATAGCTCAACCCTAGTCTCATTTTTTAGTGATTTAGCTAAGATTATCATGTCAGGATGCCATACTACTAAGAGTTGTCAAACATCAGATGCACTGGGGCCTGAAATCACATTTTTTCCAAACCTGTGAAGCTGCCATTCAAACATTAGTCTGTAAAACTTGTAATGAAGAATATGTGATGCATAGATTGTCTATGAACAAATCTATAATATTTCAAAGGTTGAAATCTTGGATGCAGCAGACTACTAAGACAAGACAATGCTTACAAGGTACAACAGTATGAATCTTCAAAATTCATTCTAAATAAAGTATTTAATGATTGGAAACAGCTGTGACCTTGATGACGCTAAGTGTTTTGGGACTGCTGAAGGATAGTATAACTTGTACAAAGAAGAGCCAGAATGCTGGTGAAGGGTATGAAGCATAAAGTCCTGAGCTTTATGAAGCATAAGTGAGGAGCAACTTAGGGAGCTGGGGGTGTTTAGCCTGGAGAAGAGGAGGCTCAGGGGTGATCTTATCACTCTCTACCACTGCCTGAAAGGACATTGTTGCCAGGTGGGGATTGGCCCCTCCTGCCCGGCAACCAGCAAGCAGATGAATGAACACCGTTTTAAACTGCATGAGGGGAGGTTTTGGTTAGACATTAGAAAGAAATTCTACACAGAAAAGGTGATTATATTGTAATATGTTGACCAGGGAGGTCATGGAGCCACCATCCCTGGAGATGTTTAAAGAAAGGCTGGATGTGGCACGTGGTGCCATGGTCCAGTTGACATGGTGGTGTTCGGTCATAGGCTGGGCTTGATCTTAGAGATCTTCTTCAACTTAATTAACATAAAAAATACCCTAAATCATAGGGTATTTTAAAATATTATATTATATTAAACCATAACTGTTATGAAAAACCATAACTGTTAAGAAAAAAGACTGTCTTTGTGTTTCTACTGAATTTATCAAGTGAGCTTTGTATAGATGGAAGTAAGTGATTTTACTACCTCATTTTGTATTACTGCTATATCCAAACAGCAAAGGTTTTATCAAGGTCTTTAACCTCTGCAGCTTAATCTTCATATTTAGGACTTTTATGTTATCCTTATCTTAAGATTATTATTTATATCATTTACTACAGATGGAACAGGGACTTTTGAAAATGTACAAAGATCCATGTATCCATTTGAAAAACTGAATAAAGAAAACACAACCACAGTTGAAAAATTCTGTGTATTCTTTAGTGCATCAATACAACAAACTAACATATAAACTACCTGTGAAGAAAGTATTCAATATCACTCCATTTTCAGTGATGCTAATAATAATAATAATATTGATGCTGTCAGTGTTAGAGTTCTCCTGAGCTGGAGTAGGGAAGAGGGACAAGGAAAAGGCATGCTGCATGGCTGTTTAAGATGTTAGTTTGTCTTTTACTATAGTTAAACAGATTTGTTTTCTTTTTCACTAACATTACTTACAGCAAGTTTCAGGTAAGACCTGTATAGAAAATAAATGGAGTACACAGGTGAGACAAAAAGATCCAGTGGTGTTATTACTGGAAGAACAGAATACAAGCAGAATTACCTTATAGCAAGAAGCAGAGAGAACATCTGCAAAGAGGACAGCATCATACATATATAGGAAAATAAATATTAAAAATACAGAGATGCATACAGATACATAGTAAATCTTTTGATAGATATAATCTTGGGCTTAGTAAGAATGAAAGTTTTCTCCTATGTGCAGGGTTGGTTATAGGAAAGCACTGGGTTTGTTTTTTCAAATCTTTTTAGACAACAGTAAGAAAATGATGGGAAAAAAGTGATATTGCTTCTAAAATTGATTCATGCTTTTGTAGTTCTTCAGGTACATTCTTTTTCTTTACACTTTACAATATAAACAGAGAGAGAATTAACTCTCTATTTGCCTGCATACACCTGATCAGTTTTCATTGGGAGGTATATGCCACAAGGTCTTAGTTGATGAACAAGTTTTTAAGTCTTAAAAGATAAGTCCTAACAAGGTTTATAAGACTTAAAACATATAAGACATTCAGAGTGAGTGGATAGGACTCTACCAGGTGTATACATGCACTTAGGAACTTTTATTCTTTCATTTTCTTAGACAGAGGGAAGGAAGATTGTCCATATAATATTAGAAGCAACACCAGCTTGAAAATATGAGAGCAGTGTGATGAACTCATATGGCAAAACATTAAATACAGAGAATCCCCCAAGTGATGTTTCCAGTCTGGTTGATCATAAATTATTTTATTATGTTGCTTGGCATGTGACTTATCACAACATCCCAACACGATCCTCTGGAAATAGCTCACTGCAGTATAATACATCAAAAATGTAGAAGCACAGGAGGAAACTGATGCTTCTCACCCTAATGAAATACAGATTTTGTCTATCCATTTTGTTAATTAGCAAAGTACCTCAGATCTAATTATGAATCTATCTTTAATATGCTTGCTTCACCCTGCACATCATGGGCATAGCATGGTAATTATGCTACATAAAACTAAATAGAAGTTATGTCCTCTGGTGTTTGACTGCAAAATCTTTAACTTTGTGTTTGGGGATATTTTAATTTCTGGAGTAATTTTATAAAAGTATTACCTAAATCAATCCTCCTCTCTCACCCTCACTTTAGCTTTCGAAACTACATTATGAATGCTTGATGATAGAGTACATTTTATCTAATGTATCTTTAAAACATCTTCTAAACCTATATTTAATCACAAGGTTGACAATACAATGCTTTGTTATCATCTGAACTGCCCCACTCCACAAAGAAACAGCCCTCATTAGCAAACTCCTTAATCAAGGAAACACGGGAGACAACTGTTATGCTTCTTCAATACTTAGAACCTACAGACTGGAGGTCAGTGCTGGAAGACATTTGCAGTCTGGAGCACTGTCTGCAGGTAGTGCCATGCTCTGGTGTACACAGAGACCCTGTGATGAATGAATGGGCTTGGGGCAGAATAAGATGCAAAATATGCAAAATGCTTAAAAGCAGCCTAGACAGATATTTGCTTTAACCTTGATAGTGTTGTATCTGTATGTAGGGAGAAGAAAAATGCTGACTGCCAGCCCTCTTTCAGTCCTGTTTCTGGAAGGGAAACTGAGCACACAGGCAAGGATGTAGCTGTGATGCAGTAGAATAGACAGCTGGATACCAAGGAAAGGGTCATTTTGGGTACATAAGCAATATGATCTCCTGTGCAACATCCATTTGATCCCAAATTTCTCTCAGCATTGAACAACACACTAAAAAGTGAAGGTTATTGGGAGATAATTATCATTTGAAGAACTAGAAATAGAAGCCCTCTTTATTTGCCTAGTATGTGAAACACTAGAAGCTATGTTGTGTTTTAAAACTCAGTACAAATGAGATAGACCTGGCATGATACCTGGCAGGGAAGACTGGGGTGTGAGGAGCAGGACAGAAAAGTGGAAAAGTGCAGTACGAAAATTTGTCTGAAAACTCACTGGGGGGAAATGACAAACTGATTCAAAGTTTAAATGCTGCAGGAACATTTGATTGAAAAAAAACTTCAAAAATGTACAATAATATAATAGCACTATTAGATCTGAAAACTTGAAAGCAGAGGCAACAGCAGAAGTCAAATCTCATGTTCAGAGCAGCAGTGGAATGTAGAACTCTCTTCATTTCTCCTTCTACTCATTTCTTATAGTAGAAGGACCAAAATGTATTTACAAAAGAGTCTCTTGACTCCACAAGCTTTCTTGCCCATTTATACTTCAGTTATAAATAAAGACAGTGTGTCCTAATTTAAAAGGATAGTTTTCCTGCCAGAACGGTAAGGTGATGAGCTATTAAATGGAGAACAAAGAAATAGTAATACAGTATGTTAAATACAAGTGAGACAGCTATCACATTTCTTTTCAGTACTTGAAAATATGCCCAACTTTTCTTAAACTCATCCTTAAATAGCAATTCTGGCATAATTTTTCTACTACTACATGTAGATTACTAGTGTCTGAAAAATTTCAATCTATGTATTCACGCATTTATGATAACAGCTATTAAACAAAATTAATAAGAAGTCAGTTGCTGGTACCTACAGGATTTAATTGTTATTTTCAAGGAAGAAGCTGAAAATTTAGTTTCTGGCATTGTTCCTTGATCAATTAATTCTGTTTCTGTTCAGTTCAGTATTTTCATATGCAAGTGGCCATATCTCATTTTAAGAGTTGTCTTTCAAAGCTAATGAATGCATGTATAGAAGTGGAGCGAGTAAAAGAGAGGATAGCATGCATATACCTCTAGATACTATACTTTCACAGAAAATACTCTTTGAATTGGAATGTCAGCTGTAATACAGAGTTTGTATGAGATTAGTTCAGTTCATGCCTGCCTTTAACTAGACAACAGGTACTTCATCTGTTGATTTATAAATTAACTTTTGATGGGATAGTGAATGTCCTTGTGTCCTTTTTTCCTCAGGACTGAACTTTACAGTAGAGAGTAAATCTGTCTTAGACCAGAGACAGGGCTCAGTGATGTCAGTGAGAGGTTAGAAGCCATGACAGAATCTGCTGTTGGATGGTGGAGTGGGAAGTGAGTTCCTTAACTGAGCAGTCTAATCCTTGACCACTCTGAGGAAACACATCAGAGTCTGATGTATTCTGTGTATTCTTTACATAATTGTTAAATTTTGGTTTAGAAGAAAGTATTTTTGCCTTGACATTGTACCTTTTTACCTACTGTCTGCCTGGATAATGTCAGCCTTTTAATCTCACTTCCCAGTACTGAGAAAGACTTTCCTAGTAGATCAATAGTTTATACTGCAGCCAAAGTAAAGGTCTATTGCACCCACAAAACCAGAACTATGCTAAACAGGATTTAAGAAATATTAGGTTTCATTTAAACTTAGACATAAGACTAGTAAGTAACAATGTGTAAAAACATCTTTGCACCCTGTAGCCCTGTAAAAACTGTAATGTTTTCAGGAATAAGCTTCAGACCTTCAGCTAAATGTGCCTAGGCAAACTCTGCAAGGCCCAGTTGTCATCTGTTAGGAGCATTACCAATTTTCTGTGAGAACTTGCAATGTAAACTGGAATTTGTTACATGGCATTTTCTGCCAGGATGTACAGTTTAGAAAGCATGGAGTGTATAAATGTTTGAAATATGGATATATCTTCAAAGCAAAGGCTCCAGAACTATAGGCAACATGCTCATGGACAATTACTGCTCACTGAAAATATGCAACTTTTGAGAAAATGAGGAGCCACTGGTCAGGGAAGAAAGAGCCAGGCAGCAGGACAGGGAACTTGGCACAGCAACGTCTGTGAGCACTCCACAGAACCTCTGCCACTGCCAGGGGCCCAGGACTCACACATGTCAAGAAATTCAGACATTTTACAAAAGGGAAAGATCCCAAATATTTTGCCACTTCAGTGTACCCCATGGAAGAGCTCTGGAGCCTGCTCCCTACGCTGGGATGAAGCTGACTGCTGAGAGGACGAGCACTGCAGGACTGAGAGCTCACACTGGGTGTTGAATATGGCTGCTAAACACTCACTACTTACAGTGTCTATTGAGAGCAACTAAAAATGAGTAAGGTCTAAGCATTAGTATGAAGGGCATCAATGAATGTCAATCTAGTTTTTTTTTTTTGAGTTCAAATTGACCAGCTTATCAGTCTTATAAACATCACAGTGATATTTAGGTGTCTGATACATCCTTGTACATATATTCCGTTGCTGCTATATCAGTTTGTTTATTAAAATTATTCTTTTCAGTGGTTTTAGCCCTACATGCTGTACTTTTAAAACTGATATCTGCAAGATTTTACTTCATATCAGACCACAGTCTTCATATTGCAAAGATAAAGAGGCCAAGTCTCATTTCCTTTTTACGTTAGAGCTACAGGCAAATATCAAGGAATCTGAATAAGCTCTGGTCCGGGGCTTAGCCAACTGAACAGGACATGAGAAACTATGACATGAGAAATCACTGGACATGACAGATAACAGTGTGGGAGGATGCCAAATGTTACAGTTAGCACTGTGAGGACTGTCAGGGACACCTGGGTTTCAGAGGTAGTTAATGAGGAGGTCAGACCTGAAGCTAGACATCAAAGACAACTGGAGGGGAGCATTGTAGACCTTTTGGGAAGAACAGCTTTACAGGATAAACAGCACTTAGGCTGCCTTGTTAGTTGAGCATGTAATGCTGAGATTACCTAGTTAGCAATAAAAGAAACATCAAATTTAACGATGGATGTGGCAAGAATGAGCTCAGTGGATAAAATAATTAGCAGTAATTATTTAGGACAGTGCTGGAGTGCCGAAGTGATGACGAAGAGGAGAGTAAAGTAATAGGAAAAAGTGCAATAAAATACATAAATGATGTGTTTGCGTATGTCCAGGGATATCTCCTGTGCTTCACTGCAGCTGGAGGAAGACAATATAGCCAAGTTGTTCCAACCATAACACATGCTAATTCTGCTGCCACGATCAGGAGGAGCTGGGGTCAATGGAGTGAGGTGATTTCCCTTGTTAGCAAAGAAAAACCCAGGACAGATGAATTGAGCAATCTGATATCACACTGTCAATACCTGGTGCAGGCCTGAAAACATCAGCATCCTCCTAAAGATGTTTTGACTATTTTGGCCTTGTCTGCCTTTATAGATGTCTAAAGCACAATTTTGCTAGGTATTCCTCACTGAAATTCTTGTTTCCTGGATATGGTAATCTGACTTACACAGGGCACTCAAGACATGTTTTACGATGATAATTCATACTTTCCCTTTCCCATTGTGCCTACTTGAATTTGTTTTAAGTACAGACATAAGATGTTTGACTTTTTAACCAGTATCACAGCAAACACTACAAACTCAAGGGTATATTAAAATATAACATATGGTGATCTTCTGACATCCATTACGAAGTTAACACATAAGATCCTGTTTCTGCCACAGCACAACAGCTCTTCCAGATATGGAATTATTCAGGAGTTAAGTAATTCTAAAATTTCTCATGTCAAAAATCAAGGTGAACTCATCTAGGCTTTTTTTTTACAAAAAAAAAAAAATGGTTAAAATAAGAGTAAACCATGGAGTGAATGGGAAAGGCCTAAATTCTCCACTACCTATATTTCAATTAAAGATAATAAAGAGGTTTTAAGAGAATAACACTCCTCCTTTGAAGGACAATGAGTGTGAGTGTACATTTCCCTTGAGAAGGTCTTTATTTACAATCTGGTCATATCGATCTTCCAGCAAAACCCTGGAGCTGTAATTATACTAAAAGACAAAGAAAGTGAACACATATTTACAGCTAGTGAACAGTATGATAGACTTATTCCAATCTCCAGAACATTTTGTAGAAAGGTTTATGGTGAACCCTAAATAGTTGTTCATACTGTGTCATGAACAAAAAGCATATATGCTACCTCCTCAGAGCACTCACTATATCACTTGATTTATCATGAAAACACCAGCTGGTAAATTTGTGACTCAGACTCAAAATTCAGAATTTGTTTACTCTCATTCCAAACTTGAACTTTTGACTCTATTGCTTTTTTGTTATTAACACAATATAAACCCCCACAGCCCCGACATTTGCTGAATAGGTCAGATTCTCTCTGGTTAATTTGTCATACTTCAATGAAACATACTGAAGTTTTTCAGTGCTAGCATGAAAAACTAACTTGCTTTTTTAAATGTACATCAGCTTGCTCCAGATTCAGTGTAAAGACAAAGTAGAATCCTTTGGCATACGGGGAACATTTTTTTGAACATTTTTTCAATATAATTAATATTTGATATCCTCTTGGGTTAAGAGAGATTGGTATGAGATGAAATACAAAATGTTTGCAAAGGTCTGTGAAGATCGAGGCATAGAACCAGTAAAATAAGATTTTTATTAGTTGTTTTATAAAATATATGTTTTCCCATGTACCTAAGACAGATGTTTATTCTGTATGCTATGCTGTGACCCTTTCAAAGCATAAGAATCAGACTCTGAACTTGAGTTTTTGTGCAACACCTTAGATATACATACATACTACCTCTTCCCAAATCCCTTTCATCAATATTACCCACTACCTTTCCTTAAATAAATAAATGTTTGTCTTTTCAAAGTCTTTAGTTAGAAAAGTGTAGTAGTTGTTTGGTGCTTTAATCATTATACTTGCTCATCTCCTCAACAGTTCACCCCACCTATACAGATTTAACTTCTGCTGCCTTTTAAAATCAACAAAGCAACATATTTCCCACATCTGTGTCTTTCTTTTTTTCCCACCAACTCAGAAATGGACCAAGACCATGGGTTAAATAATGTAAATAAAAGAGAAAGCAAATGGTGACTCATTTTCCAGTACATACCCCTGCAGATTCTGTAAGTAATTAGAAAAATACCCATAATCACTTTTATTTTTCTTAAATAACTACCATATCTGATTCCTCTTCCATTGAGACAAGATGTAGGAGGACTGGTCTTCCTGCTGAAACACCCACTGACCTTTCCTTCCCTTGCTTAAAAAACTTGCCATCTTTTCCATGTGCCCTTCTGTCCCATGATGTAGTTTCATGCTGACTTCCTACTGTAGAAAATGGATCAGAGCTCAGTGTGGCAAGCATTGTCCTGGTTTCTAGAAAGCTTTATCTCCTCCATTATGGAACATAACAAAAGGATGCTGAAAATTTCTAATTCCATGGTAGCGGTAATGTTTCCTTAAATTAATACAGATTTTGAGGTGGTGATTGTTAGTTTAAGTAGCTTTGGCCTCATTAGAATATAATGAATTTTCAAGGTTAGTACTGTATCATGTAGGTAGTAATAATAAATAATTTCCCTGTCAGCAGGGAGTCAATGAATATTTTGGGACTCCATCTGCAGACTATTTGGCTAGCAGGAATGCATTCTACATGTACTTTGCTATTGATGTGCCTGTAAAACTCCTGTTAATTATAATGGGGATTTATAAATGGACATCAAAGACCAGTTTGTGAGCTCTCTGAAGCCCTGATCCTGCAAAGGCTTATAAATGTGTTTAATTTTCACACTGTTAGTAATACAGTTGAAATCAATGTGACTTAATATTAGCTACATGTGGAGTGTTTGTAGGATTGGGGACTGGTAGTGATTTTATACAGAATTTACTTAACTGGTTCTGCTAAGTTTGCTTGTTGTGATTTGCATTAAAGTCAGAAAACTATGATCTGAAGGGGGCACACAATTCTAATTCTAAATAGATTTGAGATCACTGAAAGCTTTACACTAAAAAAAAAGACTTTTGGACAGTAGAGCTTTTTTAGAGAGGTAATTGGGCCATGTATAACACAAAGTTAAGTTATGCAAGAAGACAATCATTTACAAAACTTATTGTTTTACAGAAAGATCACAAAAAAATTAATTTTAAACATCTTGGTTCTTTTCATAGGTGTTACCCAAAGTTGTTTGTTTTTTTTTTTTTTTTTTTAGTTGAAATGTAGTCCTAGGTTTAGTAAGTCTCATCCTGTGAAATGCATTCTGTGTTACAGGTTTTTTATACAATAGAATTTCAGCATGACTTATTTAGTTAGGAGAGTCAATAAAAAGATCAGATCTGACCTTTTTGATATGGGCACTGCTTGCTCCCATGCTTCTCTAATAAGCAGAAGCTATTAAATAAGTACCTGTATCTGAGAGCATTGGGGACAACAACAGGGAAACTTTTTTATTTAAGAGCCCCCACCAATCTACCTATATGAAAAAGATAAAGTTCCAGAAAATTTATTAAAAAAAAAAGAAAAGGAAGGTAAAAGAAAAAATAATAAAAGAAAATGTGTGGGGTTGAGCAGAAGTATTCCTCTGCACCTTACTTTTTAAAATCAGGGACTTCAAAACATTAAACCTCTTCTCACATCATAAAATGCATAGAGGAGAAATCTAAGTGGGCTTCAATTTCTCAAACAGTGGAGGCAAGGCGTCCCTTTGTCCTTGCTCGGTTAGTGCATCCCTGTGCTATTTGTCTTTGTCAGACCTATGCATTTGAGTACCTGCACTCCCAGGTCCCAGTTTGGACTGTGCTCCTGTGCTAAATGGATGCGCTGTAGGGTATTGACTACTGAGAGTTTGACAAGGCTGCCCTTTTGACAAGGTGAAAGAGGTCATTATATTCACCTCTGGGATGCAGCCAATATAAATCTCATTCTTAAGGAGACACAATGTGTTCAGAAGCTGAGCCACAAGTCCAACAGCCTCCTGGATACTGCCTAAGCAACACAGATCTTAAAAATTATTAAAATGTAGTCAGGGTCACCCAAGTATGATAGGAAACAATCAATACTGTTTATTGTTCTCTGTGGTATAATGTCTGTATCTAGGACAAATACGGGAGATGTATCTTGGGGCTTCCTGTGACAAACAAGTGTTGCTGTTTGAGGGGAAAAGCATGAGTGCCAGAATGTCAGCCCATCCACGGGGGAGATGAAAACATATGCAAATGAGCAAACCTCCACAAACCAGTGCATTTCTTAATCTTCTTCATCTGTCCCACCCCTTTTTATGGTTAAGTGAGTTATTGCAGCCCTAAAGCTGTAGAAATCCTAGCACAGTTGCCACTAGAGACTGGGGCTGAATCCCAATGAGTGGAAAGCACTGATTAAATGACAGAACAGTCTTTTCCATTCCAGTAACTCCAGTGGTCAGGCATTGTGAGAGCAAGGACTTTGAATGTCATTGAGCTAAAGGAGCTTTCATACTCATTATCATTCTTTGCATATTCAGCCACAAGGTGTGCCCTGGGCTTCGTGGCCTCCTTAATGCTCTCTTCAGGCTGCACAAAATTCAGAGAATCTCACTAAAGAATCCCATATGGTGCCAAGGAACCTGGCCCACTTTTACAGACTGCTGGCAACTGAAGATCTGCTACAAGGAAACAATTTTGATGCCCAAAGGACAAAGCTGACTCTAACACAGCAAAACATATATGATCACTGTTAAAGCTTTACATTGCAAAAAGCTCAGAAACACAGAAAAATAACTACTTATAGAACCATAGAACCTCTGAAATATTTGCCAAACAAATACTAAATTTTAAGAAGCTTCTTTGCCTACCTCTTATTTACTATTTAATAATTTTCTGCATTAGAAAAAACATAATCCAAACCAACTATGAAAGTGTTTAAATTTTTATTTATAGCATACATCTCTAGTAAGCCCTCAGGAAATTGACTGTTTTTGTGAGAGGCTGTATATCTGTGATTCAGATGCCTAAAATCTTCAATATGTATTTATCAGAGTTGCCTATTGCCTTGCCTTTGTGGTTATCTTGCCTATATGGCTATTTTTGGCAAATTGTGGCACATAATCTATTTGTAATATCTTTACATTAAGTCTAAATAATCACTGCATAAAAGTAGGATGAATTATATTCTGAAGCAAATGTAGGTCTGCCAAAGAACTGATCTTTATGAGACCTAATATAGTCTACACCACAAAATAGGATGCAGTCTCCTGCAAAGAAACAAAAGTCCTTGAGTGTGGCCCTACTGAAAAAACATGTCAGATAAAATTCCAAAGCTTCTCTTTAACTCAAATTATCCTTTCTTAAAAATTGATGGCAAATTTTTCTGCTAGCAGTTTCTCACATATCTTTCCCTTGTTTTAAAGGCGCATTTGAAGTGGAAGCCTGCTGTTGGCACTCTGCATAGCAATGAATTGATGGTTGTCTGTGCAGGATGCTGACTAGCTGTACATTTGTCATATGTAGGAAGGTATATTCTTAACTTTCAATCAATCCCTAACAATTTTATTTTCCAGATCCTTTCCTTTTTATTTCCCTCATATTTCATGTGAACATCTGCCTTAACCTAAATCTCCAGTCTTTTCGTATGCAAAGGCATTGACAGTCATTTGTAAGAAACACATATATTTAAAATGTCCTCTAGGTTTCTGCCTGTTTTGCAACTGCCTTCCTGAAAGGGTCTGTGCAGGCTGCTGTCAGAACATCTTTCCTCAGATTGTTTAGTATTCAATTCACTGCTCGTTGGCTTAATCCTCTTCACTGTCTTCTATTAAAAAGGGGATTAAGCATTTCTAAAAATAAAAATAAATGTTGAAAAGTTTGAAAAGGTGATGCAAGTAACTGTGAGTGACTAGCAGTTAAAAGAGTTCAAACATTCTCTAATTAAACACCAGTGCCAAGGAATGCTAAATGATCTTAGGAGTCAAGCTCTTCTGGGGCTTGTAAGAACTCTGATACAGCCAACCTGCACACTGACACTGGAAGAGCAGCTCTGTCCCTAAATTATGACAGAAAGAAGGTGGGAAAGCTAGACAATATTTGAAAAGTGGAAGATGGAAGATGGAATGAATGATGGACAGAGTATGAAGTTGAAAGTCTGAGCCCATTCTTCTTCCTTTAATTTGTCAAAATAAGCCCTGCAACATATTGCTCCAAGCTTATTCACTTCTGATCCAAATGGAAACCAAGCAGTTCAGCAGAAAATTCTGGTAAAATTCAAACTTTATCTGCCCACCACAAATTAACTTTTTTTCAGACCATAATCCTTATTTCTCTCCTCAACTTTGTTTGAAACATATTTACTATCAATCCCCAGAGAAAGTGGAAGCTTAGGGTATTGGGCTGTTAAAGAAACTTTTGGAGATGTTGGTAGACATCTCTTCTTCCCAGCAGATATTGGACACTAATGCTTTTAACACAACTGTAATTGCTCTTACACTGCACTCCCAAGTCATGGGGTTACACATGCTCTTCTAACACAGAAAACCTTGTTTCACAGGGGGAAACTGAGGCAAGATAGGTGGTAACCCAACTTATGGGGGATTTTAGCCAGTTCCAGCTGTTTGTGCTTCAGTTACACCCCTGCCTTTTTCTGTAATTTACCCTCATTGGTGTTGAGATGCAAGAAGGTTTCATAACCTCTAGTAAATTGTGTGTGTTTTATTTATGTTTTTTACACAGATAGAAAAATAGACAACAAAAAAAAAATTAACTGAAAATTAGTAATATGAAGAAACCCCCACCCACTTCTCAGCATTAGAGAGCACTTTTCTGTTCTGTCATGAGAAGAATATAGAATTTATTTAATATGTGAATTTTTTAGAGATGGAAAACACTCTTTAATGCATAAATAAAATACAGAATAAGGATTACTAAAGATTATGAGAAGGTATACAATGAGAAGATGAAGGCTTAAAATTTTGTGCTAGTGAAGTATAAAAGTCAGTGTAAGATGTACCCTGGATTCATTTAAGACCCTTCACTGAAGCTTAAAGAATATTATAAAGCATCCTTTGGAGGCAATTTTAAACTATATTTCTAAAACCAAATTATTTAAAGCTGAGTGACTTCAGAGAAGCATCAGTTAGAGAGAAGCTAAAAAGGCCTAACCAACAACAATGAAGTTCTAAGAAAAGAGAATGTGGAAAAGAAGCAGCACGTAGATAAGGCCAGTCAAAATGTTACATGAGATCATCCCAACGGCTGTGAGGTCACTGAAAAAGCCATGATCTGTTTGATGGAGTTTCTAGAGAAACAGACAGACTCTGAAAGGTACTTTTTTTGTAGTTTGGCTTGAGCTTGCCAGACTGAATGTCTGTTCTGGACAAAATACTTGTGTTAAGATTTTGCTTAGCTGTGATTTACCTCCATCTTTTAGAAATCTTAGAACATTTATAGTCACCTCTGTTTTGTCATTAAAAATTACAAAAATCAGAAAAAATTCAGAGGCAGAAGATTGGAGTTATAAAAAAGAAGCAAAATTTGTTTTAAGAAGAAAGACTGAAAAGAGTTTGATTGCTGTGCTCACAGACTTGATGAAAAGTTTGGTCCAAAATTTTACTGCTTTGATTAACAACATATCCCTCTTTTTCATGAATCCAGTGTATGAAATTTCTACATTCCTTAAAGTATATTTAAATGTCATTGGGAAAATAAAATGATCAATATTCATATAATTCTGTAGATTTGTATCTCCATGCACAGGGTTTGTAAATGCATATATTTAAGCACAAATATATTTATATATATTTAGACTGAATTCAGTACTTATGTCAATGCAGTAATGTGTCATGATTTTAGAAGGTGAGGCTATTTTAGCTGAGCTGGAACAAAATACTATATTTTGTTAAGTCTCAGATGCAGTATGTCCCAAAATTGTTGATTGTATTGATAAATTTATATGAGAAGTATATTATAATTATTTCGTAACAAAAAGAGGAGAGGGAAGGGAAGTTTCAGGGAAGGGAAGTTTCAGGGAAGGGAAGTTTCAGGGAAGTNTTAAAAGTTTTAAAAATACCATAATGTCAAGTGTACTTCTAAAATCACATATTTAAAAGAACTGTAAAATTAATTGATTTCTCCCTCCCCCTCCCTCCCAAAAAACTCACATTGTTGATTATATAGAACAAAAATACAGAATGAAATTCCAAAACATATTTCTGTGATTAAAAACAAAATGTATGTATAGGAGAAGAGAGAGGAGTGAAGCCGGTGGAGTACAGCAAGGAATGCAGGACTCAAAGATCAGAAAGGAGGAAACAATCAGTCCTTTATAGAGGAAGTAACTATTGGAAAACATCTAGGTTTTCTTGTAATGATGTGACAATAATTTTTATTTACTAAGGGCAATGGGGTAATTCTGAATACTACTTCTACTTCAAGTTGAAGCAAAGAAACCAATAGCAGTACCTCTTTAACTGTAAACAGGCACAACAAACTGCCATTTTCCTTGAATTCATCAGCTGGTATGACTGGCTAAATTCACAGAGAAATCAGATGAAAAATAAGCAAATAAAGGATGATTTAACTAATTTTTCCTTTCAAATGTTGAACTCTTCCTATTCGAAAACTTCTGTATATCTATCGAGAAAGAAAAAAAAGACCAAAACATTTTGAAATTTTGAATCATTTTGAAAACGCTATCATATAATTCTCAAGAATCTTAGGTAGTTTTTGTTAAACCCAAAATTTTTCAATATAATCAACAATTTTGGGCGCATATTAACATAACAGACAGAAAGTGTCCATGCTCTATCTGAAAGCCATGTGGTTAGGCTATCATACTAACCTGTGTATAGTACCTTTCACAAGATTGACCAACAGCCTGACTTTTAAGACAGTATGATAGAAGTCATGATGAGAAATTCCAATGGCATTTGAGAAAATGCTCATAATCTGTATCTGATTTTTTCTATAAAACATAATACTGTTTGATGAAAATTGTTTTGTCAGAAAATGCACTAGTAACTCAATTATTGCTGTTTCCTTTGCTAACTCCAGCCTAATTTTGAAATTCCCCATTTTGTTGCAAAAATATATACTCTGCCTAATATTATCCCATCACCCTAGGAGAAACAAATTCATTTGTTGAACTGAGTCTGCTCCTGTGATAATTTCAAAAAAAGAGAATTTATCCAGTGTCCTACTTGATGTCCATATTTAAGCTAAATCATGAGAACATAAATCAGAAACCCAAGTAACAGCCGTTCAGCTGACAGATCAGGTAGGAGGGAACGCTTAGTCACAGTGATTAATAGGTCTTTTCAGGAAGCACTTAGATACCATGGTGATGGGTGTTACAGCAAATCCTCAGATAGTCCTTGATGACTTCATATGGTCTAATTCCTTTTTGACAGTAAAGGGAGGGTAAAAATTAGACTTCTAAATTGCCTGCTTGATATTCACATAGAAATAGACTGAACAAACTACATGACTACAGGGGTCTAGGTTGAGACTGTCATTTTCAAGGACACTTGAAAGGACAGCTTCTAATTTCCTCAGATGATTTTGGAACTCTTGCTGAAGGTCTCATCTTGCAAGCTGTTATGCACAACTGCACGTAGGTAAATCCCTTCAAATATTTTAGTAGTTTATTGTGTAAGCACTAAGCTTTTATGGATGGAGGCTTAAAACAATAATAATTAAATGCCCTGATTGCAATCCTTAGGCAAAGAGGGAAATGTGCAGGGTTTTTGGATCCAAAAGATGCCTATGCCTACAGGGAGTTCTATGCCTGGCTGCAGTCTAATAAAATCATTGTGGTCCCTGCAACCTCTTTTGCCTATGCCACAACTACAGCAAACCACTCTTGTTATTCTTATTGAAGAATATTTATTTATTGAATAAATTTATCTATTTATTTATCTATATTTATCTATTTATTTATAATTTATTATATATAT
>WBNO01003503.1:0-79343 GCA_013400575.1 Peucedramus taeniatus | reverse complement strand
AGCAATATACATGCATGAGCAGGTAAGAGAAGGGTTGGAAGAGAGCCAAATAAAAGTATGCACATCCATCTGGGAAACACTTGGAAAAGAGAAACGCACAGTATGAAAGCCAGTGATGACAAGAAACTCCTAGAGAACTGCCAAGCAGGTCAAATAATTCTTCTGACTGGTAGCTACAGGCAGAAAACTTACAAACTGCTGGAATTATACATGATGTCTTCCTCTCCACCATAATCCTTTATTTTTGTTGTTTAGATGCTGCCATATGCTTTCCTGACCATGTAGAATGCAAAGGCTTCAGCAGCCTCTGTGCTTGGCTTTGAGCTTTTAATTAGTCAACAGTTAGTCCAGGTCTTCACCAAACCAACTGTCAGGGCTGGACCACACTGGACTGAAATTAATGCAATGCTGCTCTCAAAAAACATAATAAAACCACTTGGATTCAACTCAGCTTGAAGACCAGACCCTCATAATTTGTGGTATCAGTCAAACGTGAATTGTCAAGAGTCTTAAATGTGACAGCCTGACAGATAAATTTGTATGCAAAAAAAAAAAATCCCCAAAAGTACTCTCTCTAATGCTAAGCTGCCACAAGCATTTACAAAAGATTAATGACTTCATTCAGTGTTTACATTTAAAAATAAAAAGTTTTATTTATAGGGCAATCAAATTTTCACAGTGGTAAGACTAGACTCACTCGTGTGGAAAGGAGAGCACATACTAGATATTTTGACAGATTGAAAGAGAACTAGACTACCTAGTATTTTAGGGGTTTTTTCCTCCTCTCTCCTATCTTGTTTTCCTCCTTGACTAAGTATCACAAAGGAATGTTTCCATCACTCTTTTCCCCAGACCAAGCACCTATTCTTTCTAACCACTTGAAAGTTGTCCCTCATCCCTTGCTGTAAACTGTCCCTGCCTCAGCTGAAAACAGAAATGTAAGTGTCAGACACCACCTGTCTCCACAGATTACCATCTGCATGTGTCATTCAGTGGTTAGTTTTGGCTGGTGAATGCATCTGGTAATCGGTATTTTTATCTTAAATCAGTAAAATAAAAAATTCCACCTCACCAACCCCCTAAGTAAGCACTTCTATCCCCTCAAGCAATGGCAAGACTGTTTCAACAGCCCATTTGACACACCTTCAAATCACAGAAAAAAAGATCTCTCATTAAACAAAAACTATTGCTTGCAAAGTTTACCATTTAACTGCCTTAGTACAACAGCATGCAACTGGCCTGCCTGTGAGATCACTGCAGTCCAGATTTAACCCAGCTCTGCAAGTACCTCATGTAGAAGGGACTCCACTTCATGAGTGCCAGCTGTTCAACAGGCTGGCTGACAGTTTCCTCAGGACAGTATTCCTGGAACATGCAAGAAAAGAGGAGGAAAGTGTCCTAGATTCAGAAAAGGGGACAGAATCCATCTGCTAGGGAAAGGGAGCTGAAGAGCCCAGAGGGACACTCAACCCAGAGTATTGCGTAGCTTGTTTGACTTTGGGTCAATGTGAACACAAGACAGATATTTGTACTTCACTCTATTATACCTTGAAGAGGTGATGGGGCAGGGGAGGTATGAAATCTACTTGCTCAACACAGAGAAGTCAAAAGTACATTTCCTAATTCCTACAGCTGCATAAGAAAATCAGCAAAAAATTACATCAGTAGGAACAACCAGTATGTGTAAATGATACCCTTCATTTCCTAAGAACTACACCCTAAGTAGATTACATGGGAACTCACGTAGGTTTTGACTGTTCGCTTTATTTGGGTGTTGTCTTTAACACTTCTTGGCACCTTACTGCATTCCATTTCAGCTGAACATAATTTTTAATGCATCATGATATAGTTTTTGTTGAGACAAGCAAAAATGTCTCTCTTTCACACAGAAAACAGAAACAGTTTTTGGTTTTTGAAATTAAGAAAAAACATAGAAAGATAAAAAGACATACAAAAATATTTGTATACATATATAAGATATACAATTATATTTGTATTTTCAGCATATTTGTACAGGAAGTATTGAGAAAAGCAAGGAAAATGCAGACTGCTGTACCCAGGTAAATTGTTAGTCATCATCCTCTCCTCTGAGACTGATAGCCTTAAAAACCAACTAGTTTTAACTAGTTAAACTACTTAAAAAAAACAACTAGTTCTGGCTGTATAGATTCTTACATAAAATAACTCATTTTGATCTGGGGTTGTTTTTAGAAACCTGAGTTTCAGAAGGAAGAAAAAATCCATGACCTTTCTGATGCCTGCCTTTCTGGACTGCCCTATATCCCCCTCAAAACCAATTCTTCCTTACCTAACTTTCCCTTTGTTGTTCAACTAGTTTCTTTCCTAGTCATTCCAAAGTTCCTTATTTCATACAATTGAGGGAAGGGTTTTGAAGAGGTATGATTTTGCTCAAGGGTTGCAACCCTTAATGCTCAGCTTTGAAGGTTCAGATAATTTGAGGCAGAAGTGGAGTAACCTCTATAGATTGCAATTTGCCATCACCGTGAATGACAAGAGATATGCTAAAACTTACAGTTACTTTGGTAGTTTTTATAGTAGAATGCTTAAAAAAATATAAAAGCACTAGAGGCAGCATTTGGGGGCTGCTAACTCTTTGTCACAGAGAAGTTCTGAGTCCAGAAGAAAGAGAGAAGAAAAAGCAGCTACCATTTTCCTTTTTTTCTGTCTCCTCATCTGCAATCTGGCAGGGATTCTCATCAGCCATCAACTGAACATGGCAGCATGTGCCTGAGGACTAACAAGAATAAAAATCATAAGCTGCATTCTAGCAGCAGTGTGAACAATGGGTGATGTTTAAAAGGAAGAAAGAAAAAATTTTAAAAAGGGCAAAAAAATAAGTTAAATATGGACTGTCATTAAATATATCCAGAAATAAATGGAGCGGGACTTCCTTATCAAATGAGTAGCCATGTTATAAGCATTCCCAATGTAACACTTGTTATAAGGTATATGCTAATTAAAACAACAAACCAGATGCCAGCAACATCTAGACACCAAAGAGAAAGTGGAACTTCCCCAATATAAATTAACGTGCCACATAGCAAAAGAGGAATGCAATGTCCAGCATAAACCCAGAGTGTCTGCAGTCTCTTTGCAGTGTACTTCCCTCCTGTTATAACTGGAAAGGGAATCATGAACATCATGTAGGTACACTAGGTTTCACACACAGAAATCTCACTGGTGTCAGGCACATTCTCTGACAAACCAGTAATGAGACACTCTCACCTGCAAAACTATGCTGTGTACAACCCTGACGTGGATAAATATGAAACACCAGCTTTTTCAACTTTAAGGAACTATTTATTTGAAGTTAAGTTGGATCAAATCATTGATGTAACTTTCTCAGTAAACCAACAGTACTCCAGGTAGATTTCAACTGGACTGATGAGTGAAGATTATTTCTACTCTCAATATTTGTTCATCTGTAGGAACACAAAGCAAGGCTGCATCTAATGGACACATCCATAGCAAAAGTCTGGGGAAGTACAAGCATCAGGGTAAAAGATTCACTGATTACCTAAAATTTGGAACACAAATCCCTGACCACATCATGGACACACTTTAGCCCAGGTTACATATACTGAAAAACTGTCTAACATCACCAAGGACAGTTAAAAAGACTGTAGTTAAGGCAGAATACAAAGTCAGCACAAAGTGAGAACACTCACCTGTTCTGCACAGAAAATGACGACAGCTTCTCCTTTCTTATAAAGCATACCAACTTTACCAAATGACATCTCTGACACCAGTTTCAAACACTGCTGGAAGCACAAGGTCCTCTATCTGATCACATATGTAGACTGCATGACCACTCTGATGACCCCTTAAATCTCACCTGACCAGTTAATTTATCAGAAGTTTTTGGCTCAGAGAAACATCTCAGCTGAAGATGGGCATCCCAGCATTGTGCAATCCACAGGATGCAAGAAAAACAAAAGCTGTCTTGTTTTTCTTTCTTTCTATTTTTTTTCAAATGCTCTTGTGAATGTCTGCAAATTAGAGGATTATAATCTGTACAGGGCCAGCATATGAAACATTGTATTTCAAGAACACCTGGTTCCTCTGAAAAACATCACATGTGAATACTTCTCCAAAGATATACAATGACAAGATTAGAAACCCTTTCACTACAGCAGGGAACAACATGTCATGTTGGCCTTGAAAAGAAAATTATGACCTCTTCAAACCTTCTTCCTGCCAGACAAGGAAGACCATATTCAACAGTCAGGCTCTGACAGTTTTGACTGTAAACCTAGTGGAAACATCCCCTTTTCCAGACAGAGAGGTGAAACCTGTCACAGAGATTTACTTGGGCAGGAGTGGATTCCAAGTGTTTCTAATGCTTAAGGTAATGCAGGGGTTCAGACCCCTGAAATTAATAGCAAGCTGCTAGTAATTTCAAGACTGGAGCTGAATATTACTTCTTTCAGCATAGTTTCTACCTCAAAGTAACTTCTTTCTTGTCCTCAGCCAAAAACCATCTGCAAAAGCAAAAAGGTCAGTTGTCAGCAGCATCTGCAAACCTAAATTTAACTGAGATTTGGGAAGGTCTAAAGTGTTACAAGAAAGGGTTGAACTAGTGAAAACAGTTAATACAGAAAGACAAAAGTGTTTCCCTTAGAAACTACAAACTAAGACTGCCAAACAGCTGGCACAGACTTGTAGGATGTGTGCTCTCTATCCTACAAATGTTGAAAGCTGAAACTCCTCTACTTTGAGACCTTTTCTGACATCAGGAACACCAAGGACAATTTAAAGTAGATTAGACTGACTAAAGAGACTCTTGTAAAATTATCTCAATTTTCCATAGCTAGGCTGCCATCTGATAAACACCAGCTCAGCATTATTTAACAAACTTAATTTAACTCTTAAGAGTGCTTGCTCTTGTCCAGAGTAACAAATAACTGCCTCCCTAAAAGCACAAATTTCAAAGATGCATTTCCAGGGCAAGAAGCATCACTTTTGAATTCTGGTCAAATTCAGTGCAAGGATCAACTGAGTAACGGGTATCAATAGCAGCCTTTACATTCCTAGACAAGAACAAGGAGTGCAGGGCTTCAAAGGTCTTCTGAAATCCGTACATGACATTAAATTCCTCGTTTTCTTTTTATTCCCTGATTAAGCTATGCTTTCCCTGCACACAAGCACACAAGGATGAGTCTCTCATCAGGCTAGATGAAGAGAGCTGCTGAAGAGCCCAGCGTAAGAAGAAACTGCTTTCCTGAACACAAAGATCCCCCTGTTTTCTCTCTCCCCCCCCATATTCCAAAGATCACAATGAAAAAGGTGTTCTCACATTTCACCCTCTAAGTATGTTCAGGAAGCTTACAGCCAGCACATCTGTTTGCCCAATTGTATCAAAAGCCTGCTAGGATTGAAATGCACATTTGTCTTTGCTCATTATCTGCAGTTCTATTAAACTACAATCCAGAGCTGTCTCACAGCAGGAATTATGTGAAGCAGCTCTGGAGGCTACACTTGTCAAGGAAACAAGAGTTGCTCAGCTTCACTGGCATTTTGCCCCCCTTTCCATAGGGGGGTTTTCAACAAGCTACCATGCTTCTCACAGCACAGACAAATGCAGTTTTGAACAGTTTTAGATGCTGCATGAAAAGTCTTTGCACCAGTCAGTATCTATAAGCAGCTAAGACAGAATACTTGACTTGCCAGCAGGAGATGTAAATAAGAATTGATGCTGTAAGACAATGATTTTTGATAAAAGTCTGCTGTTCTCCTGATTAATTCCTCTTTCAGGCATGATTCTACATCTACAACAGTACCTAAATGGGCATCAAGCTACAGGAAATCTAAAAAAAGCCTTACTTAGGCATTGTAGCTTGAATGAATCACAGAGCAAAGGGAGAGGAAAAACATAGTGCAGGACCGTGGGGGGACTGCTGTACAGCACAAGAACCAGTGCACCACACACTGGCTGCAAAACTATGAGAACCTAGACAGTTAGGACAGTTCTTTCACATCAGATGGGTAGCTACAGTTTTGCAATATGACTGGCCAAACAGACAGTAGAAGATAAGGATTGGGACACACACCCGCCCACCCACATATAATGGCCTTAAAGCATAGTTTGACTCATTTTTTTTCTATCACATTCTTACTAAGTTTTAGATGAGCCTATGCCAGGCAAAGCACAGCAAAAAAATGTTATCTTTTGGAAGACACTTGAATAAACAAATCCTGCTTCACAGTAAAAGCCTGAGCAGATCTTCTATGTTTTCTAGGCTTCTGTCAGCCCTAACTTCAGTGCTGGATAATGCTGAACCATTAGCAGATGCATTTTTTCTCCCTTTGGGCTTCCCAGCTGAGTATAGAAAACAACATAACCTCAGTTCTAAAAAGCAGATACTCAGTATAATTTCTGCTCTAACATACTTAGGATTTTTGAAGTTCTGTATATAAACCAAAGATTATCCACAGTCAGAGAATAATGAATATTTCATTAAGGGAGGTTTTACTGCAAATATTTCTGAACGTAATAGCAAAAAAGATAACACATCTACACTGCAAAAGTCATAACAAACCTTTGAAAGACTGGCGTAAGTGTTTGCCTTTGAGAACATCTTGATGAATAAAGGAATTCTGACATTTCTGGCCCATTCAAAGAGGAGAATATTAAATCCCTTTAAGTCTTCTACTAAAAGACTTGCATTTGAAGATACGTCAACTATATTCAGTGACAGCAAGTTCACTCTGCAGAAAAGTGATGCTGGAAAGGAAATAGTTGAGAAAAAAAAACCAACAAGAAATAAAACTTAGCAGTACCTCAGATCCAGTAGTTTTTGACCTCTTTGCAGGAATTTCTTTATCCTATAGGGAAAGAGTGAAGTAAAGAAGTATATCAAGATCACTAGAGAGTAACACTGTATTCACATAAATACAGGCAAGAGTACTTTGCAATGCAATTGAAACAGCCCTTTGTGAGCACAAAGGCCTAAATTATAACTTAAAAGTAAGTACTCAGTTGTGTTTCATTGTGAAATGCTAACCTTCGAGACATTAACGAAGATAAAAAAAAGTACAAGGACACATTTACTTTCTCCCAGCTACCAAGAAATTTAAGCAGCAATTAGGTCTGTACCCAACTGATTGAAAACAGTCGTCCTTCTGTACAGTTGAAGAAGACAAAAAACAATCCAAAATAAACAAAACCAGTACAAAAAATAAGTCTGCATTTATCCATCATAAAGTCCATAAATCTTAGACAAGAGGATGGAAAGATTCTAGCATACATCCTTAAGTCATCCTCTTGCAAACAAGGCAAAATTAACAGAGACCTTAACCATGACTTCCCTTCTTGCTCACCCTTCAGGCCCTATATTGGGTAGAATGCTATTTCCCCACTCACACACCAAAATCAAAGTCTCTCCACACTGATCAGACACTCTTGTACTCTAATTTAACCTACTGGCAAAATCACAGGCTATAAGCTACTCCCACAAACTTTTAACTCTAGGTGCAGGGACAGCAAGGCCTCCAGGGAACCTGTGATAAAAATGCCCATTGCTTTTCCAGCAATAGCAAGGACTGAACATGACGTCTTAGTAATGACACTCTGAATGGCCTGCCTCTCCCACTGACAAGCACTTGGGTCTGCTGATCCAAAAGGTTTCATCCAGATTTTTAATCTCTCGGATTTAATAATTTAAGAGATTGGTTCATCAGTTCAGGAGTCTCCATCTGAACACGTTCAAACTACTGACCTTTTGCACCACTCATATCACCCACAGAGACTCAGCAACAAAACAAGAAAATGACTAAAACTCCCCCAGCCTGTTTGTGTCACAAGCACCCTGTGATAAGCAAACCTCAGCCTAAGCCAAAGACTGGCAGTTCTCCCATCAGTGGCATCAGTGGCAGACTAAACAGCCGTTTCATTATTGCTGTAATGAAACCCCAGGGAGGGTGGCTAACAAGACGTGACAGTGCTCAGCTGCACCTCACACACTGTGAATCTCCAAAGGTGTGATTACCACTTCTCTCCTGGGCATTGCTGTTGGCTTCCAATTCTAATGCTCCTTTTGGGAATTAAAGACATACACCGTAACTTATGCAAGTGTTTGCTGTACATCCATGACAAAGAAGTGTACACTTTTAATGGCAGGTGTAGAAAACTACTAATTCAAGAAGAGTAACAGTAGAAAATTAATTCAAGCACAAACCTAAACACAGAGAATTATCACAAGATACAGTGAGGGTTCTTCTGCCCTCAATCACTTAGAGACTTAAAGAGTCACCTAGGCTTGCATAAACAGCAATTATGTTTCACTGCAAGTTACTAAAACTCAGCAGAGAAAATTTGGTGTAGTCATTGTGCCTGTATTTCATAAGGCACCAGTCTGGGTTAGAGTGGTCCTTTCTGGCACTATGCATTTCTCTGTTGATTACCAAAAAAAAAGCTTTTAAAACCTGCACCCTTATCTAAAGAATGCAAACAAAACTCCTAGCATTTTGAAAATAATCCTGTTTCAAGGCATAAAAACATACCTCTTTAGATCCAGCAAACAAGGGAACATCATGGAATGGGGAGATATATTTACCATCTGCATTCTCTGAAAGACAAAACAAAGTAGCATTGCAAACCTAAAGATATGGCATAAGATGTTGGAGTTGCTAAACATCACACAATACAGAAATGTATATATGCTATGATTGTGCATCGCTTAAACTTTTTCTGAAGTTCAATTTCAAGCATGTACCTACATAGAGGTCAAGGAATTTGAGTGTTTTGACAACGATTCATTAGAATCAAAGTTATTGCTTTAGCGTTCAACGTTATGCTTCTCTTCTACCTGGCAATACAAGCTATACAAGGATGAGAAGATTCTTGCATTCTTTTCTACTCCCTGGTCATACACAACCATTAACAAATTAAAAAAAAAAACAAACCCAAAGGAACCCATTTCCATCAGTGGTAAGTGAATTCATCTGGGTTTTAGCAATGTTGCCCGTGATTGCACTGTATTTCTAATACACAGAGTTTCATGACCACAAATCCCCCAACATAATAGGCCGAAGTCTGATCAAGAGTAAGTGAGGGATGGGATAATTGCTCTAGGCCCTCGATATGAAACACCACACCTTGAAACCAGCAGGAAATGATCTTAACTTAATGGGGGCCCAGTCTGCACCTCAGCCTTGCTTCCACTCTAGAAAGAAACTAATTTCACTGTAGTGTAAAGGAAAAAGCAGACAAGGCACCTCATTTAGCTTTGGACTTCTGACCCCTCAGCAAAGAACAGTAAAAGGAGCTGATGTGCGAATGTTCCTGGAAACCTCCCAGATGCTCCTCCCAAATAAAACAAAGTTTAGTGGTAGGCTGTTTATTCCCACCAAATAAAGTGACTTTCTCTAGGCGATCTCCTGCGCTGGCAGCCCCATGAATGAGCACAAGGGAGCTCTGGCAGCGCTGCCAAGCGGGCACACGCCGCCTCCGTTTCTCCCACACCAGCAGACGTCAGAGTTGACTGTAGGTCAATGGACCAGAAACGTACAAAGCCACTGCGGTAGGACTAGCACACAAGACAACACTGTTACGAAAATGCGTAATACTGATCACGGCACACCCTCAACTCCCGCTGGGTCTTGAGACGCCTCCTGGAGCACTGCCCGTGCCCTCGCACTGCCACTTGCCGGCTCCGCTCGGGGCTGGAGCCCCACATTTTGGATGCCAGCCTCCCGCCTCGGTGACGTGTCTGGTGGGAAGGAGGGCTGCCCTGGTCACAAGGGACAGGCTGGGCTGTCACACCCCAGAGCCTCTCACGGCTGTCCCGGGGGTGCCACAGGCCCCCGCGGCCAGGCTGCCGCTACACGGCACCGCCTCACCCCCGGCGTCCTCCGGGGCTGAGCAAGGGCACGGCTGGGCCGGGGCTGAGCAGGCCCAGCATCCCCTCCAAAAGCCGGGATGTCTACAGGATCTGTCCTCGCTCTCTACAAAAACACTGCTCTCCCCCTGCAACGGTGGGAAGGCTTGGGGGCGACACCTCAGCCAGCCCGAGGAGCCGCCACGGGAGCGGGAAACCACCGCCGCCGCCACCTCCGTGCACCCCGCGGGCCGGGGAAGGAAGGGGTTTATGGAGTCCGGGGACTGCTACTTACTAAAGTAGAGGCGGTAATCGGGCGAGTTGGGCCGGCCCCGCTGCTCCGTGCTGTAGCGGGACATGGCGCCCAGGCGCCCCCACCCCCGCGCCGCCAGCAGCNCTTCCCTCCCCTTCCTGCGGCCGCCGCGCCGGGCCTGCCCCGCCTGCTGCGGCCTCGGCCGGGACCGGGCAGCGTCACCGGGGAACAAAGATGCTCTGGACTGCCCATCCTCCAGGGAGGGCTCCACCGCGTTGAAATTAAGAGTAACGAAAGCCCGCCCCTCCTTGAGGCGGTAGGTGACCACAGCGGGAGCCAGGCAAGCTTGCACAGGTGGTAGCCCAGGTGTTCCCAGGCTGAGGTGCACGGAGGCCGCCAGCACTGCCAGAAAGGGGGATGCCAAGAGGATGGAGCGAGGCTCTTCTCGGTGGTGCCAAGCACTAGGACTTGAGGGAGTGGGCAGAAGCTGACACACAGGAAGTCCCACCTGAACTCAAGGAAGAACAACTTTACTGTGCAGGTGGCCGAGCGCTGGAACTCATTGCCTAGAGAGGCTGTGGAGTCTCTGTAAAAGGAGATACTCAAGAACCATCTGGACACGATCCTGCTTCATGTGCTCTAGGCTGACCCTGTTTGATGTGCTAGCAGATGAGCTGCTCATCCTATCCTTCCAACCTGACCGATTCTGTGATTCTGTGAAAAGTGTGGATGCAAAATTAGGGGTGATGGTACCAAGGGTTGCTGTCCTTACTCGAGGCCCACAACAGAATGAAGCTCGTACCCTGCTGCTCCCTAGGTAGGGAAATGTTAGTTTCTTGGCACACGTTTTTATGTCACCCAAGCTACTCTGTGTCTGGTCTGCTTATAGCTGGGCTATTTGCATGGGTTCTCAATCAGAGGTAAATTTTTATATTGAACCCTGCTAATACTTCATTTAGATTCCATATTCGTCTTGTATTGGTTTTAAAGCCTAATAACTCTACATATGATCTGATTCCTTTGAATTCTCTTTTCATTGATCCTGGAGGATGATTTCAAATTAATTTCCTCTGTCAATAAGGATTGTAGTTCTTGAAGTAGTGCTTCTTATTTGTGAATCTTTCAAAAATTCCTTAAAAGTGACAAATACCGCTATTTGCATTTCATTGGACAAATAAGGCAGAATAACTTTTGTTGCATCATCACTCTTAAATCCATAGCCAATTATCTTGTGTATTCATCTTGAAAGGTGGTCAATATTAGCTTTGACTGTTAACTCTGATTTGAATTACCCTGAACGATTTCTGCAGGCCAACTCCATGTTACCCTCATTATTTTATACATTATTTTGAATGTTATTGGGAATTATTTTTTTGCAGCAGAAAGGCTACGTCAGTATCTTCCTTCAGATTTAAACAGCATATAACTTCATCTCATTATTTGTTCCCTCTAGTGCTTTGGTGGATCAAGCTTCAAAAGAGTCAGGATTGTCTGCTCAATGTGTGCAGCAAGGACACAGAATTATTTTACAGTAGAGCAGGAGATTTTCATGATGGCTTCACTACTGTTCCCTCATGTACTCCTCTGAAATGCGTCAGTTGGAGCTCTGGATCTTTGATGGAGCTGTATTCTAGTGTGTGGATTTCCCATTACAAGAAGGCTCTGGGGGGGAAAAAAGCTATGGTCTCCTCTGATTTGTGCCTCTGCTTGCTGCATTTGTGACAATAGACATCTCCAAGAGAACAGAGAGGCAATTTTGCAGGGCCACTGCGCACTTCTGCAGAAGCTACACAATAGTACTTCATACTTCATCAGAGGAGTTGCACCAAATGCAGGGTTTTCAGGGGTAATCCCCTGAATTGAATGTGTAGGGGTGAAATTCTTCATAGACTCATAGACCTGGGGGGAAGGGTCCTTAAAGATCATGTAGTTCCCCCCTGCCATGGACAGGGACACCTTTTACCAGACCAGGTTGCTCAGACCTCCATCCAGCCTGGCAATGAATACTTCCAGAGATGGGGCATCCACAACCTCTCTGAGCAACCTGTGTCTCACCACCCTCACAGTAAAGAATATCTTTGTTATATCTAATCCTAGACATACTCTCAGTCTGAAGCCATTCCCCCTTGTCCCATCCCTACATACTCTTGTAAGAAGTCCCTCTCCATCTTTCTGCTAGGCTCCCCTCAGATATCAGCAGGTCTCTGTAGTTCTAAATTTTTTAAGTTTATCTAGAGGGCAAACAATCTGTTTTTCATATGGAGAAATTTAAAAAAGGAAAAACCTATATATTTTTTTTCTTTTATAATAAAATCTATCGTGTGCTTTCTTTGAGTTGGCCTACTGCTGAAACGGGCAAGGCTAAAAGGAAACACGTGCCATAGGCCTAGCATTCTGCCTCTGCTTAGTTCTGAGGAATCTGGATTTAATTTATGGAAGGTCAGAGCCCTTGAAAATCACTTACTGACAATACACACAGGATTCTTGTACTTGCAAAGCTGACAGATGGGTGTAAGGTTATTCTAGTAGGAATCCAATTCGTATTTATTTCCCTCTACAAGCTGGAAAGTGAAACACGCTGCAGTGGCCAGGAGTCCTGCTAAGATGCACAAGGTCTGAGCACAGAGTTCTCCATTGCCTTCTGTTGTGAACATGGTTTTACCTAAAACTCTCTCATCTGTAATGGGAAATCAGCTGTGAAGCACTTAGAATTTATTAAATATAAACAAATTTCTGTGCAGACGCAGTTTAGATGCATAAATAAATGCCATCATGTTACCTAGCAAGGGTAGATGATACAGCAGAAAACCACACTGACACCCTGCTAATGCTACCAGAGCACAGAACATTATGCTTTAGTACTCTAAAGTATCCAAAGTTATCCTAGTAGTGCAAAAATGTTAATGCTTTAAATACATTTGATTGTATTTTTCAGTATTGTGTATTATCTTACACAGAATACAGCTGAAGTATGCCAATACCCCTCAAGTCATATTTGGGTAAGACCAGCTCCCTGGTTAGAATAAATTTACCTACCATCCTTGAATATTTGAAACAAATGAATGTTTTGGTTCCAGTATTTACCTTGAGCAAATTCTCTTCTACTGCTAAGGGATTTTTTCACATTCATTCCCAAGCATTTTGCATCCAGCTCCTTGCATATCATTCCAACTGGGCCAGCAAAAAGCATTTATAGGGCTGATCCCATTCATCGACCTTGTAACAGCTCCCACTGAAAAACAATGAAAATATTGCTATTTATTTCAATGGAATTAGAGCCAAGTCCTTAAGACTTAAGTAGAACTTACATGGTGCTTAGGTTTTATGCTTGCCCTCTGCACAGGGGTGAATCTCATTCCAGCAAAATGCCACTGGAGTATAGCAGAAACTCAGCAGCAATATAACCATCTAAGCCTGAAGGACGTCCTTATTTTAAAAGTTTGTACTCAGCAGTGTACATTTACATGGATTTTAGATAAATTTATATACACACATAAATATTTTAAAACTAATGTTTTGCCCATTAAAATGCTGTGCAAATTAAATGCAGAAAATATTATCTATATTATAATTTAAGGAAACCCATCCTCCTGAATGAAAATAATTTTCATCTTTTCACCTAATAAAGCTTTGAAGAATTTCATTAGTGTGACTACGTGCTATTTCAGTGTGTTTGCTCTTGGCTGGTGATCACATCATTATCATTAAATTTTGCTGTAATAGAAGTTCTATCTCCATGGCTTATAAGACTGTAAATCTGAAGGAATCAATTCCTGCCAGCCTTCAGTTTTGCTGCTACCTGTGTGCAAAAGTCACAGCCAGCCACCTCGGTGGAACAGGTCACTCCCTGGGCCTGCTGGCCAGTGCTCACTCGTTCAGCCAATGGATCAGCTGGAACCAGTGCTCACTCCCCCACCTGCCAATGGATCGGTTGGAACCAGTGCCCCCTAGGACAGATCAAGCCAGGCAAGGCTACATGAGGCAGTTCAGGGACTTTGGGCTAAGTTATTCAGGCTGCTTTTCAGCCAAAGCAAGTTAAGGGCCATGAACAGCTCCTGCAGATCTTTGCACTGACAGTCCTCAGGAGGAGAAGGATGACGAATCATTGGAGTCAGTGACCTCTTTCATTGGCACAGCTGGATTTGGCAGAGGATGTCTAGAGAGGATGTCTACAAGCAGCCAACTCACATGGATTTGTATATTGCTCAGTGATGGATGCCTGATGGCAATGAAAGACTGCATCATCTAACTGAAAGGAATTGTGTATTTCAGTAACTAGAATTAGGTTTATCAGGTTTCATTGCTTTCCATCTCAATGTGAATAAGAACAGAGGCTTCTGTCCCAAAGACACTAAGTATCTTGGGTCAGACTGTGAACCGTTCTTTTGTAGCAGTGAACTCACTTCAGTAACCCAATTGCTTTAAAGAGACTGATCTTCTGTATTTATACAAAATTTGGATTTAGCCATAATGCTCATTACTGTTAGGAAGATTTTAAATTTACACCCTGTTTTTCCCTGAATAAATTGTTTGTCTGAGCTGTTTTGTCTAAGCTGTCTGTTTCTTTTTTAACCATGCTTTTTGTTAGGCTCCCCTGTGAAGTGTGTTAGGATTCACTTGCCAGACTTAACTTCTCTGGACCTCTGCCTAGAAAGTGATTTGCCTATCAAGAGGCCAGGACACCACAACTGAGTCTAGTTTTGTCAGATATGTCCATTTCTTCCCTCCTAGGCATCTGTACTGAGTTAATTTAAAGCTCTGTGAACCAAGGATTTTCAGCCTACTCTAACTCCCATTGTACTTGTTTGTGAGTACAATGAACTGAAGCTGAATTTTTTTTAAGACTCTTATCTTTATTACTCCAAGGCAACTCCCCCATCACAAAACAAAAATCACCAAATAGTATTCTCTCTGGTTCGTTCTTTCATTCGTTCTTTCACAAATATGCACAAGCAGGAACATAGAGAAAAAGAAAAAAAGGCTCAATTTCAGCTATAAAAATACTGTCTGGAAGTATGAAATTTTAGTGTGAAGCTACAATTCTGTAATAATTCACAATAGAGACCTAGAAGGAGAATCTTTCCAGTTGCTCATGATAGTCCATTTTCAGGTTCCTCTCTTGATATGTGAATTGCCAAACATAAGGCTCTCAAAAAATTCCACAGAAAATATTTCATCTTGGTAATTTCTATGCCCTCTTATTTTACATTGAAACACACCAATAATGAAGAATCATCTTCCTGTTCTTTTACTTATGCCTCGCTCTCTTGCTTGTCTTTCCTCATTAGCTTTGATATCACAGTGCCATCTACTTGATCAACAGAGTCAGGTTATTTTCCTTAGAAAATTACACGGCTGTAACACTGAAGAAATCAAAGGGCTGCTGGGTTTCCTGGCAAGTTCTCTCTCCTTCTCACCTCCCAGCCCTTTCAAAGCAGCACTGCCCTTAGATGTCCCCCTTTGGGAGCTGGCACAGCTCCAAGCCTCTCAGACCTACACAAAGCCCTGGCTGGATAGTGACGGATCCACAGCGCTGCAAGGACAATTCAAGCCCTGCCGACCCTTTTCTCAGCATCCCTTCTCCTCTCTGGCAGGTGTTTCAGTTTGAGAGATGGGTCCCCCTCTGTAGGCAGAAAACGTCAGCCTTTTGTGTGTGTAAACTGGAGCAGAGGCTTTGTTTGGAGTAAGAAAGCATCACAGCAGTCAGAGCAGATAGATTGCATATCTTGAAAGGTTGAGCCATCCCTTCTTAGAAATATCCACAGCCTAGCCTGAGCCCCAGCAGGCATGTACTTTATGAATTTTTCCTACAAATATTTAGACAAGAAACACTGTAGACAGGGCTAAAAGAAATTATCACTGTGCACTTACTTCTAAAGACCTGTTTCTCTACAGGAATCACCAGTCTGGCAAGATCAACAGTAGGAGTGAAGGTGAGACTGCCACACTAAATCACTTTTCACCTACAAGACAGGCTTTTTTCTCTTTTTGTACCCATCCCTACAGTTTGAAGTTTTTTCCTATGTATATTTCAAAGTAATTTTGATTCATTCATTGTGAAAAATCAGCATGTAGACTCCAGTTTTACCTGTCCCTAAACCTTATCTTTTTATTGCTTTTTTCCTCACCTGTCACACTGTTCTTATCTTACCACTACTGTTACAAACAGGCAGAGTGTACGTACCAGCCACTTTCCTGTGCTCAAAGTCCTCGGTGGGCCTTACACAGGATTGTTCTTATCAAAGCCTACATGTTTTGTCCCTCAGAAGACATTTTTGCTATGACTTGTGCATACAGGCTGAGTGACAAGGTACAGGCTTGCTTTTATTTGCACTGAGGCTTCTCTGTATGGAGATGGGGAGCTACAGAGACATTTCTGCACTCTGCTGTCATGCTCCACCTGTGGGGAAGGTAGGACAGGTTTCTGCAGCAGTACCATGGTACCTTTCTGCTTCTCCACTGCCTGTCAAATGTGATCTCTTTACATAGGTGAAACTGGCAAAGTCACTCTGCAGCTGCAGACTGAGACTTTCTTTTCCTTGGAGTCTGTGCTGGCCATTGCAGTGAGCAAGCTTGGAAATGCCAATCCCATGCCATTGCCACAGGACTCCAGTAGTGGTCTGTGCATCCACTCAAAGGAAACAGGCACGGCAGTCAACCCACACTGGTATTTTTTGTATAACTTCTGGGGTCCTGGGTTATAAAGAAATCTTCTGTAACAGCTGTGAGGTATGACAAGAAAACAAATAACTGTTTGCTTACTTAATGGCCATCAGTCTTTATGGCGCTTCTGGTTCATTTATAGCTTAGGACTGAGATAAAGGTTGGCATTGACCATACAACAATCAGCTCTTGTATGTGGCCAATACAGTTGCTGGGGAACACAATGCCAACCAATATTTTCTGTGTTGACACCAGCACCTGTTCTGTTTCTTAAGCAGGGTGGCTTCCGTGCAAATAACTCCTGTGAGTGTTCACATCAACTGGATTCCAATTTGCTCTGTAGAATTGAGCATAACAGAGTAATAAAAGAGATTTCCACATTCATTGTAAAAAGAGCATCTTGTCTACATAGATACCATATATTCCTCTTGTCCTATGGATTAGTGACTTTGTTACTGTTTTTCCATCAGTTGCTAATGGGGCCAGAAGAGAGCGGGAAAAATTTGAAATTGAGAGAGGGTTGCTCATACTATTGTGAGTGGCAGCGAATGCGTCACACACAGTTCTGACCTGTGCTTTCTGTGGCATTTTGTTATAGTCAGTAAAGATCAGCAAACAGTAATAAGCATTTATAGGGGGTCTTGCTCAAATGCACATCTGATTGTTTTTATGTAATCCCTCTGCTGATTGCACAGGCATAGCCCACTGGTGTACATTCATGATGGGATTTAATGATGATGGATAAACCTGGCTGTGTCTCAAATCTCCCTCCCTCCAAAGGGGATAGGGAAGGCACCAGTCCTGAGCATGTCCCACTCATTTGGAGTGTCACTGAAGATATGGTATTTTCAGCCTTTCCTATGTATGGAGATATTTTAAGGTTGCAGTAAGTTCTCATCTAAACTACATTCTAAACTGTGGTGTAGGCCTGCTTTGGGGTCCTGGCTCTCTCCAAAATAATGCTGCTGGCTAAAGCCAGGTAAACCATTCCAAGTACAAAAGCAGCAGCAACTGCAGCTGGCTTTCCCCATAACAATTTTGTTGCTGAAAACATACGTTTTCACCCCCTGTGACTGAGTTGAAGAGGAAGACTTTTGCATGTGGGGAGATTGCTGTCGTAATAAGCACCTGAGCAAAATTTACTATATCCTGTCTTGGCTGTAACTCTGCACATGTGCCAGATCTTACAATGCCAAGAATTCTATTAAGTTTGTTCTTCCACCTTCACCCGGCCAAGATACATTCCCCAGTTCTCCTCCAAACAATTTTAATTTAAATAAATATAATGAAATCTCATCTAAAATGATGGGACCTCTGTTTTCTGAGAAGCATGACACTGAAATCCTGGTGGAGAGAGATACCTTCTCTGGGTAATTCTGGCTGAAGCAACCATCAGCCCTACCCACAGCTGCTTATCTGTGCCCTGCGTCATCCCCTGCTTCATGCTGCCACAACTGCTTCCTTAGCTGGCTGAGGAACTAATCAGAAGCACAGATCCAGATGGAAAATAGCCCAGGGAAAAGGGGCGAGGGAAGGAGTTTTCTGTCAGATCAGTTCCCCCATCTCATCTCAAATGCATGTGTTTACACCCTGCAGCAATAATGGGAACAAATTCATCTGGAGAAGGGGGGCAGTCAGGGTGGTGACTGTTTAAACCAGTTTTACCACCCTCGATGAATACCAAGCTGTTGCTTCAAGTAAAAGCTCCTCCCAAAGTCCCCAGTGTAAGGAAATTGTCTGATTGATTTCCCTAACTCCCACTTTAGTCTGTGTACTACTTGTTGCAAGAGCTTTGATGCTTGTCACAAGTGTGTCACCAGTCTGTCCCTGCCTACGCCTCTCCCTGCTGTCACCACTGCTTTGCCTTTCAAGGAACTTTTGTGGTCTGACTTGCAGAATAAAGAGTTTCTTAGGAAATATCAAAGAGGAGGCAGGACGTAACACATGAATTGCCTATGTAATATGTGACTTCTCTGTGTGAGCACAAAGTCTTCCCAGTATTCCCCGCACCACTTTATTCCTCTGCCAGGCTGTGTTTGGGCTGGACACTTTGTGCAGCACTGGCATGGTGCTGCAATTTGACGCAGTTTATTGCTTAACAGTTTCATAACCTCTTCTTTTCACTACTGGGTAGAAATGAAATGCTTTGATGAGGAGGTTGCATTACAGGCCCAGTTTTGTAAAGAAAAACAAAACTTGGAAACGAGGTTACACTACTACGTCTCATCCCAGCTTGTTTTTTACTAGACAGTCCTTCAGGGACATAGCGTGGCAGTGCTAAAGCCAAGTGCTCTGCCAGCCTCTGTCAGAGGGACATTAGTTGTGTCCCCTGGCAGATGCTGTGGCAATGACTGTGCGTGAGACTGACACCGATTAGGCTGCACCACGGGGCTCCCACCAGGCATTTCCTACAGCAGCAAGGGCTGCAGGGTTGGGTATCACAGCAGCTGCAGTGATAGCTACTGATGGCTGTTGGGGCTCTTCCCAGGATAAGTCCGGTCCAAGCTTAGATGCCAGCAACTCCTGCTGTTTTGACATGAGCTTGATTAGACTGGCGCTACAGAGGATCACTAGACAGTACATGTGTGCCAGAGGCCATTGCTAACAGACAGGATAATAAGATCTCTTCCAGGGGCTAATCCAGAGGTATTATGAGCAGGTGTTTTGGTGTCCACTCCCCTGGCTATCCCCTGGTGGTTGGCTGTGGTATCCTTCAAGGTCCTTGGCAGGCTTTCACCTTGGCTTTGGCCTCTCTGTGCGTAGTGTAGGGCGGGACAGAGCCTGGTTTGAAACAAGCATCAGCTCCACGATGCTTGTTACCTCCCCGAGGGGCTTTCATGTCCTTCTCAGCCCTTTTCTTCATTGTCCTGGGAGATTGGTCGCCTTTCAAACCTGTAGATCCGGAGTTTCCAGCACAAAAGCTACACCTCTCAGTAGGGTCAGGAGACTGGCAGATGCAACTTGATACGCAAGGAGCTGGGATCCTGACCAGGCTGCCAGAGTGAGGGTCGAGTGGGTGGCCTCCCCTTCCCATTTGCCTTGCTCTCGCTTCCAGCTGCCCAGCAGTGCAGAGAGGGAAGGGGTCTGCCGTGCCACGCTCGGGCGTCTCCCTGCCCGAGCCGGGAGGAGGCAATTCCCGCTCCTCTGTGCCCCGGCCCTGCGGCGGGGTGAGGAGTGTGCCCTGCAGCAGGGAGAGGGCCCGGGAATGGCTGCGGTTTGGGGCTGGCTCTGAAAGCGGCCCCGCCAGGCGCGCTTGCACATAGGGCAGGTGAATGCAAACGCTGCCCGGGGCGGCAGCTTCCCGGGGGTGGAGCTGCTCCGGCACAGGTGGCAGGGCTGAGCCCGGGGCCCTGCGGAGCCTGGTGAGCCCTGCTGCAAACCCAGGCCCAAAGCAACCAGCCTTCACTTGGGCAGGGACATCACCTCCCTGAAAATCTAGCTATTGCCCCCCCTTCCCCCCGCCTTCCACCAGCAGCACTCAAGGCGAGCATGGATTGTACGGGGAAGGAAGGCACCGGGGGAATGAAGAGGAATTTGACCCTGCTAAGGAGCAAGCTGTACATGGGGCAGAGGAGGAGGACGGAACCCGTGGTAGAGAGCACCACCACCGCCGGGGACCACGGCAACCTGAGGAGGAGTCAGTCGGACAGGACAGAGTACAGCCAGAAACTGCAAGGTACTGGGGAAGCTTGTTTGGTGCTCTGCTGCCAGGGATGCTCTGAGCTGGGGTGGTGTCTCCATGCCCTCTAGGCTGCAGCCTTCAGATAAAGAAGGGAATGGCAGGCTCTGCCCCCCCCCCCCCTCCCCCACACCCACAGCTGGAATGAGCAATGGCCCCTCTCACCCCACCTCCAGAGATGTGAGATGTTTCCCCTAATTTTTCTAAATAGTGTTTTGTAGACCAGACAAAAAATATAATTGAAGGTTTTGGTGAGTGCCTGCAAAACTCGTGTGCAACCAAAATCTTTCTCATTCACTAGAATGCACTTGCAACACAAATAGTAATGTGAAAATAGGATGGCTCCATCCTATCTGTCTTTGCCTGTCGTATTAAGTGGGGTATGTGCCAAGTCATTAGAAGCATCAAGGACTTTTTTTTTTTCTCAATTAAAAATATTGTGGTCTCTAAACTGTTGCATAGATTGTACAAGCCTGAACTAAAGTATGTCCAAATACATGTTCAGATGGATATACTGATGCAAATTATACCATTTTGTGATTATGGAGAGAGTTGCTTTTCAAATAACCAAATTGCATATGGACCACAAATTGTAGTAAAGTATATCAATACTGGGTCTGTCAATCAAAAATTAAATGTAATGCCATAAATTGAAGAAAAACATGAAAAATGTGAATGGCAATTTCTGGGAACATGGAACACCAACTGATGAATTTTTTGTGGGTTTTCAGGGTCTTGAACAACAGGGTTTGAGTATTATTATACTAAGTGTGTATTACTAATAGTGCTATAACTGTTAGTGGCAGTCATTCTTGCAACCATAATCCTTTATGAGGAAATAAAATAGAAAAATACTTTGGATTGCTGTATTGTGGTTTTGATGCACTTAATTAGGAAGTAGCATTGCTTCAGAGAGACAATAAAAGCAGAAAAAATAATAAGCCTGAAAAGAATTAGGTTTTCTATGGGGACTGAGTATGCTGAGAACAGAGAGGTTCATCAATTGTGCTTGTCCCTCCTCATGATAGCTAATCAATAAGAAGGTGAAAAATACTCGGTTGGGTCAGGTCCGCGATTCAGGAATCTGCCAGGGGTGTTTCAGGGCACAAGCATGGATCCCTGTGGCAAGTTCCTGGCACATGTCCCATCAAAATAGCAGATTTTAACTGGTGAATGGGGTTGGCCAGGTGAGGTCAAGGTCATCAGAGAAGTCTCCAGCAAAAAGGTGTAAAATCTTTCTGTCCTGTGTCAGTGCATTCAAGTTATGAATGTCTCCTGTTTAAAATCTGAAGCAGAGATAGTGGGGAAGCCCAGGAAGTCATGGCAGGGTGTGAGGTTATGTTTATGGCAGCAGTCCAAGGAGACAGTAAATCCAGCTTTACAGCTCCTGCCACATGCTGAGACGGCCGCGTATTGCAAAGCACGGTCCGGAATCAGCTCACTCTGTTTGCTTGCGTTTGTTTAAGAAAAACAGCAATGGGTTAAAAAGGTACCTGCAGGCTTTGCATTTGATTAGAAGTTGCCTGTCCTCAGACTGAAAATACAAACGAAGGAGAAATTCCTATAAAGTATATTCGCAGTCGCCATAGAAATGCAGTTGTGAGCCAAAGCCTGACCTGGATCAAATTTTTCTGAGGAAGATGTGCCTGAATCTGATAAGGATCACGGATCCCGGACATAATGTGCTGCTTGCCAACGCTGACGTGATGTGCTGTGGTTGCACACCTTTATGTTCTGCATTTTTCTCGTAGCACTTGGATGCAAAGCAGCTTACAGCAAGGAAGTGCATTTGTTGGCACAAAGCTTTTGAGTTTTCCATTATTTTTAAGAAAACGAGCAGCTCTGTTGATTACAGCTTGTCTGGTGTGTCACCTGGTCGGGACTTTCTGATCACCCTAGAGTGGTAAATGCTTTGTAAAAAGATGCACATGGTAATTTGCACTTGCTTCCGGTACGAATTGTGGGAAAAGTTCTGTGTTTAGTTGCCTCTCCCTTCTCTAGGTTCCTGCTAATATGTTCTCTAACACATAATCTGCAGACCTGGGGTAGGTATTAGCACAGACAAGGATGTGTAAGGCAGATAGATGCAACAGCAGCAAGCCCTGCAGAAGGAAATCTCCTGTGAGTGGGGCAGGTTTCCACAGGGGCTGCAGGACCCTGCTCTGTGCTAGTGGCAGGCAGCCAAGGCAGAGCTCAGGGACCAAGGTGTATTTACACACCCCGGCGCCTGCATCAGCATTGCAGTGCATTTGTGCAGGGTGAAGCGGAGGAGAGGCACCTCTCGAGAGCCCTTCCAGCCCCCTGCGTACTCTAAAGGTTTCCCTGAGTAGGAACCGGGCTGTTGCCCTCCACAGTCATTCCTAGCAGCTCTGAAGTATATGATCAAAATGCAGCTCAGTGTGGTGGAAATAGAGGCCCCTAAATAAAAGCCTGTGAAGAAAACAAAATAAAAAGCCCAAGAGAGCAAGCAGTCAGGCATAAAAACTCCTAAGAATTCAATTTCTGCGCTTGGATTTCTTTTAAGTTTTGTTTTATACAGTAGACCAATGTTTTCTCACTCTAGATCTCCAGGGTAATCGAGGTGATTTGTTCTGTCAGTCTACAAACAGCAGTGCACAATAGCATCGCCAAAGGTGAAAACTTCTGCAAGTGTTTTTCACCTTAAAATTAAGGATTCGTTAAGACAAAAGAAAGCATTTCCATGGTTAACGACTATAGTAGATACATCTATTCAATAGTTTATCTGGTGTGAATTGCCACGCAACATTTCCTGACTTTACTCTTTTTAAAAAGGAAATAAGATGCAAAGTAACTATTCTATTCTCAAGGAGCTTGGCAAGCATTGGTGCCTGTACTTCAGCTCATCCTGTGAGATAACTAAATGCCTGCCAGCCCCATTTTAGATAGGGGAAAATAAGGTGATTGCCATCAAATGCCAGGTTCATGATAAAACCATGCAGGCATTTAGAACCCCGATTATACTTGCATACTTGGAAGAGTCCAGGAATACCTTGATCAGGCCATATATATTTCTTCCATCAACTGGACATCACTTTTCTGAAGAGGGAAGAATGGGGTTGAGGAAGATATATTCACTAGCATCTGTGGTGGAGATGCAGAAATAATATCAAGGATCATTATAAGAGCTAAGGCAGAGCTCCTGTGACGTTTCTATGCATTGCTCTGCTCTACATTCACTAGAAAATTCGGTAAGTATGTTCTTTCAAGAGGAATGAAGAAGTTGCAAAACAAAAAGTGATATTTAGCATCTATCTTTTCAAATGTATTATCTATAGCTGGTTAGCTGGCATGGGTTATCTTTTCTACAGTGAAAATCCATCAGTAGCAGCTTTAAAAGTAACTATATTAATATTTATGTATTGAATGAGTGTTGGGATCAGTCTTTGAATTAACCCAAAGCTTCCAGTCTGTGAGTACCTGTGTATTTCGATAAAAGGGGTTTGCTTGATGCAGTTATTGGCACATAAATGTTTGCAAGATCAGGGCAGATTAGCATACAGTGTGTCATGGGGATAGATGCTATTAACTAAAAAGGGCACACCATGAAAAGGCATTTGAAGTATAGTTCACTGTCTGTTAGGTTTTGGGCAGATTGCTGGTTTTTGTTAATAATTGTATGCCAAACTTGTGCTTGCTGTGGAAAATGAGCTATAGAAAGTGGTGAGTTTCTTGAAGGAATCAGAGATCACATTTACTGTGCTCAGCGAGACAATTAATGCCTCAAAAAAGCACCTTGTCTTACAAATTATTACATATTAGCTCCCTTACAACTTTGGCTGTGGATGGGTCAACTGCCCTGGTAAATGATTTGCACACAGTTCAATTTAAAATGTGTCAGGGCCAGACCTGTATTAGATAGTGATTCAAATCACACAGCTATCACAATACACTGCCTCAGAGCTCATGTCTGAATCCTGAATGCCGTGTGTTTTCTCTGTCTAATGTAGTTATGAGAAATAACTAACACCAGTAATGATGCAGAAACCAGCAAAATTATACAAATTCTTGGAAAGCTACTATCCCTTGGTGTACAAAAGCCCAACCAGAGGCAGCTCATCCACCTTTGCTCCATCTCAAGCAGGGCAACTTTCTCCATCCCATCCTCCTCCCTGCTTGCAGAGCACACCACTCCCTCCTGCATGGGCTGCCCGTGCTGTCAGCTTCTTGCACCTCCCCCCAGGTGTAAAGATCCTCTGTGCCACTCCCCAGTTCCTTATTTGCTTTGTGCTAACTTTCTATGGACTACAATGCAGATAATATCTTATTTCACTGCAGAATGTATTGATCCGTGGAGCGGCTGGCTTGCTAAAGTACAGTAAGGAGTAAAATTTCAGGTTATTTCCTGATGTGCAGGAGATGGCTCGATGAAAATTCTCCCCCTGTGCCCTGTGATGAGAAGTCAGGATCTAACAAATACTTCTATTTTCTCCCATGCAAATTTAGGCTCGGGGGATCTAATTCTGTTAACTTGTTCTGCAATAAAGCTGGAGTTGTTCCTTGAACTTATTGCAGTGTCTGTCAGGCTGGGAAGCGAGCTCATCTTTTCAGAGCAGAATCCATTTTGTGCCGCAGTGTTTGCACAGCACTTAGCACAACCAAGCCCTGCCGTGGGGCTGAGGACTCTTAGGAGCTACCACAGTAGAACTGGGAGCTGCAGCCGAAGGGAAGACTGGGATACAAGCAGGGTTACAGATCCTCCTCTGAGCATATTAGCGAACATTTTATTAATTGGGATAATTTGCATTGTGGGCCACAGTTCATACAGCTAATCCATGCCAAATCTTGAGGTGCTTGTGTCCCGGAGGAAGCGGTTCAGGTACAGCCCTTCCAGAGTTCCTGCTTTATTAACATATTAACTCAATGCCACAGGGGTGGTGTATTTATACCAGTATGTGACATCCTAGGAAGGCTTATTTGTAAGTATTGGAGCTAACAATAAGGGCATTCTTCTGTCACCTGATGATAAGCTTTCTTCCCTTCCACCACGGTCACATGGGAGCTCTCTGTAGTCCTGTCAGCACACACATAATTAGAGCGGTCTGCTGTCAAGGAATTGAAGAAAGAACCTGCACGTTGAATGTAAATATTCTCTGTACCTTATGGAACAGAAAAATGATCAAAGATTGAATGACCTAATTGCACAGAAGTCTCTGATGCAGATTTTCTAAGCAAACCTGTTGCCCAGAAATATGGGTGCAAGGTCATTCTGGTCCTGCAGTGTTTTCTTCCTGGGTCCAGAAAAGGGGCTTTTTTGCATGTGTTGCTCACAGCCTGTGCACAGCAAATTCACTCCTGAGCAATGCTGCTGTTATGAGCCTCTCAATAGAAGAAAAAAATAAAAAGGTTTTCCTCAAGCCCCCCCAGTACTTTTCTATTTCAATGCCCAACTTGGTCTTCAGTGGCCTAATTTGCGCCATGTTTGCACCGTATGTTGGTACCACTTACAGTGGTGGGAACTGTAAGGACACCCCATGTGGTCCCTCACAAAGGGAGGGGCATCTGGAGTAAAACTGGTGTGTTATCTAACAGGATGTACTTTGCACATAGAGTCACACTCCATCTTTCCCCACTGCTTGTCCCGTTTCAGGCTCCCTCACTTCCATGGATCCCAGTGTCTCAGTGCTCTGCAGCCTTCCCAGCTCCTGCAGTGGATGCAGGCGTGTAGAGAACAGAGCCAGAGCGACAGCATGAGGAGGGAGAGGAAAGCTGCCACGGCAGCAGTCTCTGGACTTGGCTGCCTGCACTTCATTCCCAAACCCAGCTGATAAAAGTCGGTGTTCATTCCCTTGTGTAATTGCTAGGTTATCTGAGGGTAAAGGCTATCTGAGGACTTGCTTTCACAGAGGAATAATTTATCCAGGGTGATACAAAACTCATGTTTAACATGTGAAAACACAGTCATTCTGTAATTTGTTTGTTATACCTTGATAACTTATGCCTTCACCAGTCCCTTGCGCCAGGCAAAATCCTTGTATCTGCACAGTGAGAGTGCAGAACTGGCGTTCCTTTGGCATCTTTCAAATTCTGCCTAGGTAACAAAAAGGTCTGTATCTCACTCCATGCACCAGCATCACTGTACTTGTTCCTATATTCTGTGCTAGTTCCTTTGGTTCCACATGGGAAGCACTGGATGGGGAGAAATCTGGGCTCCCACACCAAGAGCAAACGCAATATCCAATCAGAGCATCTTACCTGGGAGGAATGATGGATAGAACAGACCTCTGGGAGCTGCTCACTCTCTAGGCATGAAAACCAGGGAGATTTATGCATAGAGATCTTGCAGGCCTGCTATGGCTGCTCCTCTGGTCACTTGCAGTGGGTCCCTGTAGTGGGTAAGTAAAATGTAAGGAATGTTTCTCCATTACCTCTTAGAAGATTAAGGTTTGACAATTAAAGTATTAAGCTACCTTTAACAAAAACTTTAGAAACTGCTTTATTTTAGAAAATGAGGCATCCTGTTGAAAGTTATTAATAGAGCTTGCAGTTGATACATTAATCGAGCAGCAGACTTTTGATACACCAGAGCAGTGAGCAGCAAACTTTTGATACATTAAGCGAGCAAGCAGTAAACTTTTTGATACAGCAGGGAGCCAGCCAATGAACTTCATGAAGTGATGTGACGACTGCCGCTCTCAAAACCCTCTAAAAGCAAATCACTGTCACTGGGGGCTGCGCCGCAAAAATCTACACAGTGCTGGAATCGTTGCTGTCTGCGCTGTCCTTCGCTGTCCTGGCTGCTTCAATGAGGCTGCCCATGCTCCCTGTCCCGCTCTGGTCCTGCTGCTGTGGCCCTGCTCCCTTGGTGGGTCACTGGACTGCTCTCGGAGAGACTTCACCGGAGAAAGACCCTCTGCACCCGCACGGATCTCCCCCGTCGCACCCTATAAGCCAGCGCTGGACCCATGGTGGTGGTAACCCCTTTCCTGTGCTTCTTGTAATTAATTATTCTGGCATTTTCCTACTTTTCTGATTTTCTCTCTTTCTTTCCTCTTTTATGAAAAATAAAGTTGCATTATCGCTCTGGAACCCCAGCATTTAACCTCGTTTGTGTTTTAATCTTGCTTTCAGGTATGTTTAGAACCTGGTTTCTTTCTGCAGTTGTGGATTGAGGCAAACCTGCCTCTCCTCCCTTTCAGCAGATTGGAACAGTCCCCCAGTACCTGCCCTGGGCCTAGAGGAGAGCTGCTGCATTTGCACATTGCAAGCTCTGTTCTTCCATGCTGTCACCACATTGTGGGATGTCTCCATCTGGGGGACATCTTTAGACTTCACAGTTGCAAGAAACTGTTTTTGTAAGACATGTGGCTTCTTTGTCCTTGTCATCACATAATGAACCTCTTGTTTCATGCAACTAGAGCCATGTACTTCAATACACAGTTGAAAAACCTAAGTCATCTCCAAAGGAATGTCCTCCAGAAAGGCAACTCCTGCAGATAGCTGACATCACAAAAGCATTAATTACAAATATTGCTTCTACTTTTTATTCTTATGTCTAGTAAAAGTACCAGTTAGTTTTTTTGTAAAATGGGCTAGATACTCAACGGTTTAATAATCTATTCAATAGATTATTTTTTCATTTTTCTATACCTGGTATCTCTGAGGACAAATGAGTCAAATTCTTACTGTAGCAGTTAATCCTCAGCGATGTCTTTTCCTGCTAATCCTCTCTTCAACTGTTCCAGGGCTGGTACACATTACCAGGTAGAAATGAGTATGATTATATTCCAGATATGCACTCACTGTTTGTACATTCATTAAACTTGCACTTACTCTACAAGGATTTCAGCAAACTACTAATGTTCTCAAACTGGTCAAAAGCAATCAGCTGAACATGAAATCATATGTTTTGGCTGTAACCATCACTTCAAGACCTTTCTGTTGCATTCTATAGAGACAGATATGCCTGAAATGAAAAAGTGAACGTATTAAGTGAAAATGGAAAATTATATTGCATTTAACTAAAGGAAACATTTATTAAAAAACATGTTTTCTACAAGGAAACAGCATCTAACTGATATTTCTCATGATTACTTCTTCCTGTTGAGAATAATTTTTCTTTCCTGGCATTATTATCTATCATGCAATAATGATAATAGATGAGCCCTGACATAATTCAAGAATCAAATTTGATCAGGGCTATCTAATGACACAAACTGAAAGAACAGCCTCTCGAGGGATTGTGACTTCCAGCCTCAAGTGAAATACAGTGGCTTTATTTTGCTCATATAATGGCTTGCCCTTCCACCAGTATAAAAGATTAGAAAGTTTTTTTATACAGCATCTTGTGTTTACCTTAAAATTCCATCTGATATCATAACATCTGTGTCTGAGACAAAACTACATTTTGAGATCTTTCTCTCTGCTTTCTCAGGAGTTGCCCTGAACTCTTCACACAGAGTTACATGCATGCAAACAGTTTCACACCCAGTCTCAAGAAAAATCCTGATTTTGGTGCAAAAGTGAAATAGAAATGGATTGTTCATGTGGTCCCTTGTGAATTTATAAATGTGGTTACATACTGTAAGTTTTTAGAAGTACCTGCTGCTTTAGCATGTCAGCAGCAGGCAAGGTGGTCCTGTTCTGCATCCCTAGCAGTAAATTTCTCCAAGGGAGTTGGGAAGTGATACTGGTACCAGTTTTGCTCTCCTCCTCACTAAAGGGCAGTCGAATATTCAGCACACGGCCTCTTTGGTGGACGAGCTCTGCAGCAGTGCATACTCTTATGCAGTTCATGCACTCACACCAGCACAAACTCACCAGTGCAAGGTTAAGCCTAAAATTCTTTTGATAGCCAAGGCCTTGCAGAAGGAAGACATTCTCTTCATGTTTCCATTTGATTGTCTCTGTACAAACTCGAGGACAAAATGTTCATGCCTCTGTTATACACAAACTTCAAGGCTGAAAACTCCAAGCTGAAAAGTGTATCTAAATACAAAAAAGTTTGAGAAAACATCTCCCCTGCTCCTCTGCCTTCCATTCCCCCACCCAGGTCTGTTTAGGTTCTTGGTCCCCACTGTTTAAAACTAGTGGTGTAGAGACAGACATGCCATCCCAAAAGCAGCTGTTTAAAACTATCTGTGGTCGCATCAGTCTCACTTGAAAACCTGGTGGGAGAGCCATTAATAAAAAAACTGTTCTTTCTGAATATCAGTGGTCACATAATTGTAGAAGGGGTAGGGAAAGATGATATATTGGATTTATTGTATTTTACACCTCTTGTCAGAAGATGGCTCAAAGCCCTCTGTCCTGAATGCTGCTTGGTTCCCACAGGTCCAGCTGTGGGCTATCCTCTACCCCCTTGGCTGGTGTTGTATGGGTGAGTTGTGCTGTTTGATGCTCACTGGAGTGTTCATTACCTTACCCTTAACAATCAATTCAAATAACTGCAATATAATCAGAGAGCAAAGCACCTGATACTGCTTTTAATTACCTCCTTCAGTACAGTCTTGGGAACAAGACTGCTTGCTACAAGAAGCTAACTTGAAGGTGTAGCAGTCTGATCATCAGCAGAGATTCCCATCCTTTGCTGCTGAGCAATAAAAGCTGGGGCTGTCAAAGCTCAGCCTGAGTGATGCAGACTTCAGCACGCTAATGATATGTCCATCTTTGTTGGTACTCTGCACCATCTTGTGGCTAGCAGAAAAACACCAGAATAGCCTCTGAAGTCTTTGACTTGGGTTTTTTTTTGTTTTGTTTTTGCGTTTTGTGTGTGTGTTTCTTAATGAAAAATATGGACTGTCAGTGCCCTTTTTACAGCTGACCTGGATCTCTGCAGGCTGGCTTACAGACCAGCAAGTGGGAAGACCATTATTACAGATAAGCAGGTTGTGTGCAGGTCCTGTAATGTACATAAATTACCCATCAGTAGAAGAGTCACTTGCATTTTCATGTATTTGAACCAAATCAGATATCCTAGGTGTTAAGTACTGAAAGACAGTGAAGAATGTCCTGATCCCAATGATCTCTGTTGTTCCAAGAAATGGTATTTGTTTTGTTTTTGCGGTTTTCTCCTTGAATTAAATTAAAGGAATTCTCCTTGAATTCCTTTGTCTCTTTCAAAAATTATTTTTAAACAGAGCTGGAGGATTCATCATCATTGTTGTAACATTGTTTTCACTTGAAAGTTTGTCATCCAGTACTTGCAGTCCTCAATTTCTCATGAATAGACTCAACGTTACATTGTGCAGAACAAAGGTTATTATTGTGAAGCTTTTTTATGGTAAACAGCCTTTTTCTTTCACAGGAGCACATTTTTTCCATTCTCCAAATCATAATAGATGTCAGACCACGACTGTGTTTTCAAAGGAGTAGAAGGGCATCAGCTATCCTTGAATTTCAGTGTGACAAGAATTAGACTCTCCTGTGCTCCGTAGAAAATTTCTACCCGATACCAAACATCTAAACCAGGGGAGCCGGTGATGGGTTATCCCCTTAATGCCAAATAGATGAGTTGCTTTGGCATACCCCTGTCCACTTTTAGAAGAAGGAGATGGGATGACACTCAGTCTGATTTGGGTTTGCCATTTCTTATGCTTCTTTTCCTGCTTGCCACGGCCATTTGTCCACCTCCCACGGTCATGCAGGGCAAGCTGGGTGAGCATGTGGAATTATGATGCTCCTCACAAATCTCTTCCTTTTTTTACCAGAAAAAATGGCTCCACAGGCTGTGTCCTCAATCCCTGCCTCCCCACCACAGGAGGACGAAGAAGAAGAAGTCAGCAGACGCATGATGGCCAGGAGGGTGAGAATCATCGCAGAGCTCTTGCAGACAGAGAAAGACTATATCAGCGACCTGGATCTCTGCATCAAGGAAGTGATTCAGCCCCTGAGAAACATGCAGGTGAGTGCCGGGGGCGGAGGACGAGGCGGTGATGCCAAGGTCTCAGCTCAGCCGCGTTCTGCTTGGGGACAATCTCCATGCAAGCACAAGTGTCAGCACGAGAGTGACGTGGTGCTGGCAGTGGGTCTGGAGCCAGCGCCCCGGGACGTGATGTGTCAGGGCTCTGGTGAGGAGCATGGAAGGTCAGATTATGCTCCTGACCACTTGTGTGGCACTTGTGTAAAGCCTGCATCGAGGTACTTGTCCAGAGGTCAGCTTGGATATTATATCCCTGCCTATGGGCTGCAGCAGCAGCTCCAGCTCTCCCTTCTGCTCTGTAATTATAACCCTTGTTACATGCCACAGCAGATGTTTACTGCTACCTACAAAACTAAGATTGTTTCCGTAGTAGAGACTGGAATGGCATGAACCTCTGCATGAAGGTTAAATTCAATTGCTAAGATAACTTTATCCATCCTTTCAGACAGCTGTGGTGGATAAATATCATGCTTGACAGGCCAGTGAGGACTTGGGATATTTGTATTCCACACAAAAAGATACATTTAAGAAAGAAGGCTCATAAACTATCTTTCATGGGAAAGACCTTATTAGACCAATGATACCTATTTTCTTCTTCAGCTGAGACTTCAAAGAGCACCTTTTCCTCAACAGTATTTCAATTTGTAGAAAATGGTGCTGGAAATAAAGGAGATTGTCTAGAGAAAGAAGATTTGAGTTTGTGATGCCTGAAACACAGCATCCACAGAGGCTACACAAATGACATCTGCTGCAGAAATAGAATAAAAATAATTTTAAACAGACCTTAACCCACGTATTCTTTATGTAGAGTTTTGTATTAAACTGGTGACAAAATACAGGTGCAGAGGCCGAAGTGTCTTTAGGAGACATTGGCAATGCCTCTTAACCTTTGCTGGTAAAACTCCTGCTGGACCTTTTTGCTTTCCTAAAACTCTGTCAGAATTTGTTCCAACCCATTTTCAGAAGAGCTGGCATCTGCTGACATAACTTTAAGGAGTTCTTGACTTCTTTTTCCTCCCTCACTCATTCATCCACTCAGAAGCAGTCTCCACTTGACTTCCACTCCCAGCCTGGCCAGCAACAAGCAAGAGTATTTCCTGGTTGAACTGGTTGAGATTTTTGACAAATGGGCTGTATTCCATCACTCTTTTTCACCCAACTGAAAAAAATCTTTTTGATTCTGTCCTTTGTCATTGTGCTAATGTGTGGAAGTATCCATGCACGATGTAGTTCCAAATACTATGTAGGCATGCCGGGGAGGAGGTCAGAAATCCTGTGCTAGATATCTATAGGAAAAGTAATGTAGAGATTATAACTGTCTTAATCTAATAACCTCTGCATTTTTGAAAGGCTTTCAGGAATGTTATATGTTTTTAATGCTAGCTCTCCAATAAACTACCATATTGAAAGTTTGTAATGTGTTTAGAAAATTGGTCTAGGCAATGGATCTGTTTCATATTTCCAAATGGATAAAACATGTTTTAGCCCCTCTAATGCTTATAAAGAAATTAACTGCATCAGTACTGAAAGCGTATTTCTGATTTTGTTACAATAGCATGCAATTTGATCCTTCTAGCATCTGGTAAGATGCTATGTAAATCAGCAATTCTCTTCCAAATGGAGAAGTAGGTTCAGAGAGTATCGATATGGGTGATTAAATTGGTCTTGTCTTTGTTCTCAGCAAGAGCATATTACCACTGGTTATCTCCAATGATCCCTGAATAGTAACTATTGCCCTGCTGTGCAATGAAAAGTACATGTCCTGGAAATATTTTACTTCCTGTAAGATGAGTAGGGACACAGAACCAAATTTTCTGTTGGTAGAAATTGATACAATTCACTGAAATCTATGTTGTGTGCCCAGGCTCTACAAGAAGTTCTTTAGGTTGTATTAATGTCGCGCATTGTAAATGTATTTGCTTTAGTGGAAGTTATAGGATCTTGACTTTGGATATATAGGACAACTAACTTAAAATGGCACCAGCTATCTAGAAGTCTTTGTACCTGGTAGCTGGCACCAAAGTGCCAAGCTCTCAGTTTATGTAGTGGCCTCTGATAGTGAGTGGTAATCAGGGAATCAAACCCACTATCAACTATTGTTTTCCCCAGTGGGAAAGTAAACAAATATTTCAAAGCCAGCTAAGGATCTTTTCTTTATTCAGATGATAATATTTATTTCCTTCCTAGGTAAACAGTGTCAGATTAGGGATAGTTCAAAATAAGGTTAAAAACACTTGATAACATACACTTTGTCAACTGCGTCAACCGTATTATACTAGTGTGAAAACTGTGTATGTGTCCTTGGAGTCACAAGGAGGATGTTTATATGAGGTTTTGCAGAAGTGGTGCTTCCTGGAGTGTTGAACACTCAGGGCATAGCAAGAGAAGCTGTGTAATACACAACGTCCTTCTTTATCCTTTGTCAGTAACTGCTTAATATTTGTATTCCATTAGATTGCTCGCTTTGACGTGGATGGCTTGTTTAGCAACATTGAATTGGTCCATCAGCTATCAGCCAAACTGCTGTCATTGTTGGAAGAAGCCACAACAGATGTGGAACCACCCATGCAAATAATCGGTATGTTTACTGTCCTCTTGAGTTCTACAAAGCTACATGAAAGAATAAACATAACACTCTCCTGTCCTCTACTCTCATCAGACTCAGCTAGTACCCCTCTCAGAGGCTGGCATGCTAGAAGCTGTCCAAAATGACACAGGAAAAATGACACGTGAAAGATGTCCAATTGCTGTACTGTACTTGTATGATTATAATGCTTTTTTTTCCCATCCATCTGGATGCTGAGGGGAAGGAAGGAAAGAAGGAGAAAATGGGTTTAGAATGAGTAAAACCTGTTGCACTGAGTTATACAACTTACTGCTAACATCTGTTTCATTTAGTTTGATATCGCCTACCTAAATCCACTTACACTGACTCTAGCTCTAATTTTGTGTACTCAGAGTTGTGCCATTCAGGAAAAGCATTAAAAATGTTTGGAATAACAAGCATGTCAAACCCCAACCCACCCCAAAGACTCTAAACATGTATCTACTGGTGATACAGCTTTTGTAAGAGGTGGTTAAGTGTGCTTGACAGGGACATGGACAGTAGAGAAAGATGTAATGAATCTGAAGTTTGTGGGATTCTGTATGGGAATGTCTGTAGGGATCACAGGTATTTTCAGCAAGCAGGTTGGCCCTGGATATGTCACAACAGTCACAAGTTCTGCAGGTCAGGTCATGAACATTAAGGCTGTGATTCATGTGACATTCTGGCACAGCTGGAGAGATTTAAGAAGTTACCAGCACACATCAGCTCTCCCATGACCGCTTTGTCAGTGCAGAGGCACCTTAGGGTGAGCTATCTTAAGGGATCAGGTGAGAATTCTGAATTTGCTTCAATGAAAAGTCAGACAGTTTAGTTTAAAAGTGAAACAGTTCAGTTTAAAAAACTTCCAGCTGTGATTCAGAGGTCAAGAGAGGTTCTTTCTTTCCTAACCTGACCATATACCACAGGTAACATCTTATAAAAAGTCTCCCTCTTCTCTCAAATAATTGGGTAAAAAAATATTGGTTGCCACTCTACTATGAAACAGGATATTAAAGCATAAGAGGCTTGGGAAAAGTATTAATCCTAGCACGTCTCAATCTGGTTTGCCAAGGCAACAGCTTAACGTAGTTTGATGCGTCTGCGTTGTTTGGCGGTATTTCAGTAAAAGTGCATCATGATGAGTCATACTCTTAATAAGCAATGTTCTATTCTAGCAGGAAGTGCCTTTCTCACAGCCAAGAGAATAATTCTATTAGTTCCCTGCCACATTCAGAAGTAAAGACAAACAATTTCATTCACCTATCAGGGTATATTTCTCCAGAATCAGACAAAGAACCATGAAAATGCATGGGGTCATTGATCACAGAGTTGGCTAACTTATGACAGGAAAAAGGTTGTCAAGTAAGGTGTGAGACATTCTTCCAAAGGCTGAGACAAAAATAGGGAGAATAACTGCATCACTATAAGCAGTAAGTTAGTAGGTTTATTGTCCTCTGAAAGTACATCAAAGGAATAATTTTGTTTTCAGGATCTTCAGTGTAAAAGTTGTTGAAGCCAGTCTATAGAAAAAGCACACTCATCATATTCTGTCATGTTTAATGCATTTAAAAATCTTGTATTGAAGTATCTTACTTTGGAAAGCAACCCAGTCATGGTGAGGTTCAAAAAAACTGATAATTTGCTGCTTTGAAAGCAAAACAATGTCATTGCTCATATTCATGTCTTTTTTAGTCTATGTTCTCCCCACTTTATGCTATGTCCACATTGACAAGTGGTAATGTCCAATAGGAGCAGATTTGCAGACTGTGAGTTTCTGCTGAGGAGATGGTATCCACACTACACATTTTAAGAGGTCTTACTTCAGCTTGGCTGTAGCCTGTGCCTGTGGATTGAGATGCCCCTTATGGTTGGACTACTTAAGATGCGCCCTTGGAGTGTGTCTTCTGGTAATTATCATCCTCTAAGAGATCCAGTTTGTGTCACTGTGACTGTTCCACCACACAGCCAAGGCATGGGAGATGAGAACTAATGAGTGATTGGTTTCAAAACCCATCTCCTAATCTGAGTTAAAAAAAGGTTAAATACCTTTTGTAGTTCTTTCCTGATTTTTTTTTTTTTTTGCCTCTCTGTTTTGGGTACATATTCTTCATATTCCTCTGTATTGTGGAGGAATTTGAAGACTTAGCTTTAGCTACTAGACTCCTTCCTTCCTCTCCTACTGCTGTCCATACTGGAAGCACCGCTGAGAGCAACAAGGAGAAACTGCTTTGTTACTCAAGTCTTTCTCCTAGGAATTTCACTTTGAGACTGATGACTAGCTCCAGGAGAGGCATCAAGGAGCTTTGCATCTTTCAGAGTATTTTTAAAGCTGCGCCAAATACAATGTGGTTTTAGCCCATAAAGCAATCTCCCACAGTGATATGCCCAAAACTCATCTGATTTGGTCCATACAGCTCAGAACCAAGACGGGCTTTAGGTGTGAGAAATCCACCTGCTGCTAAAAGGCCCTGTTCATGAAATCAGCATGTGATTTTCTCATCATTGAGCATCAATGGAAGTATCTGTCACTATGACACAATACTTCAGTAAACAGAACTTGCCCAGCTCTTTCCTCCTGGAGAAGCTAATTTTCAGCCTGTAGCATACACTGAAATGCGCTGTAAGGCTACATTGCATTATTCCTACTGAAAATGTGACCTCACTTGAGGGCTTAGCATAATACAGGCCATGCTAAGCACTTGGAGCTCTGCTTAATGTTAGTGAAAATTGTGAGAGCTCATGATCTCTAGAACTGGGTGCCAAGCATGCAGGATCAAGGTTAAGGCTTGTTAAGGTTTCCCCTTAGGTTGTTGGCTAATAAAGATCTGTATAGAGTTCTTGGGAAAGCCAGGATGTAATGTGTATTGTTAGCCATCAGCATTAGCAGCAAGCACAAGGTAGAGAAGACAGCTAAAGAGCATTTAACTACAGGGTGCTGGTGCTTTTCTGACTGTGCCCTTACAGTAACTAAAATGTACTGTGGTGGTCTTAGCTCCTCATTGTTTTTTCCCTTATTTGCACCCTGAAACCAATGTGCATTAGACAGCCCAGTTAACCTTCTCTGCTCGGGGAGAAAACCCAGGGCTGTGTTACTGTGGTAACTGAATCATTTTTCACTTTAAGATGGAGCAGTTCAATGCAATGTATTATGGAACAGCACACTCCGGTCAGGATGAAACATGCAGGATGCCTGACAGCTCAGTGCTTGCTCTGTGAATGAATAGAGAGCTCCCAATTAATGCAGTGTTCAGCTTTTAACTTTAATAATCATTGCTGTAACTCAGCAGGAATGTTTCTAAACATCTATTTGGACTGGTTGCCACATAGATATAATTTTCAGTAAATGCCCAACAGGAGTTCTCAGCATTGCTGTTGTTTATTATATGCATTTCCAAAGATGCTGATCAGGGGGCTGCTGCATAAGTGTGTAAGAACTGAACTAATATCTCAGCAGAAGAGATGAAGCATGCTGTCCCTGCTCAGATTTCTTACACACACAGAAACAGACACAAGAGTTTTAGGCTGAGAGAATTAGGCTCCAGAAGTAAATGGAAAATGAGTGTGGGACTACTTTAGTGCCTCTAACATTCCCAGCTGTTCTTTATGGGAAAATGGTGGTGTGGAGGACTGGAAATGGAAGTGTTCTCCCTCTTCAGCTGTACATAAGCCTAGATATTATATAAAAATGCCTGTAATCCATGGTGGTTTTATTTAATTAGGGGAGGGTTGAAGGTTTTTCTTCTGTCGTGTGGAGAAAATTCTCTATTCTAGGTCATAACAATTGCCATTTCAGGGTTTTGCAAAACAGATAAAACTGAAATGGCTAATGGAAGATAGAGTCATTATTTCTGTTATTACCCATTTAAGTTCATATTCATGAAAAAAGTCAAAAGGAAAACTAACAGGCTTACATTCATCCCTCCTGCCAGCCCATGACACAAAAATGGTCTCCCTTTATTAGTTAAGCTCTCCTGTGTGTTTTCCACTGAAGGGGCATTAAGCTGGGGCAGCGAATTAGGAGGTTGTGTTTGAAGGGGTGTGAGGTATAGAGATTTCATGCTTTTCCCCTGAGGGAATTTTTGTGCATTAACACTGATATAATGGTGCCTGGCTCTGACAAAGATGAGCAGCTGAGAAATACATGTAATAAATAATGCACATAAACACGCAAGATCATTTCTAAGGGAAGTAAAGTGGAAGCCAGCCTTTTTAGCTCACAGCTAATGTGGTGGAATAATAAAACTCCTTCTGAGATGCTGTTGTCTGACTTGACATGCTTTGTTTTTCTCCTTAACAGGGGAAGTGTTCTTGCAGATTAAAGGCCCACTAGAAGACACATATAAAATCTATTGCTATCACCATGATGATGCACACACCATGCTGGAATACTATGAAAAGGATGAAGAACTGAAGCAGCATTTAAGAGACTGTGTACAGTCCTTAAAGTAAGATCTTTTCAAATGATGATTTCCGTCCATAGTCAGTTGCCTGGCAGGGAACATTTTAAATGGATGTAGATGAAAGGTCCCCTGTAAATCCAGAGTTTTATAAGGCTTGCCGGGAGCTCTGGCTTATGCTGCTTTCATGAAAAGATGACAAGCCAGGGGCCATGATTAGATTTCCTTCTCTCTAAGATGGCCAAAAATAGCAAAAGAAAGGTTGCTCTTTCCTTAGTTTCAGTGCCCCATACTGGCAAAAAAAAAAAAAAAAAAAATGCTGCATCATATCATGGGCTATTAGGAACACCTTTTCCAGCTCCCAGGAAACTTGCTGCCCCCTGTCTTCAGCAAGTCTGCTCCTTGGATTGGAACAGGCTGTTATGGAGCTACTCAAGTGCACTGGCAGTTCTGGGCTGCTCCTACAAGGCCCCAGGATCTGGAGCTGCTGTGTTGTTCCCAACTCCTCATGACAGGGGTATTTGAGAGGAAACAGTGGTGGAGCAAGCTGCCAGTTCCCACCAGAGGGAAGTGCTTTGTGCCATTGGCTCCAGTGCCAGCCCCTTGGGCAAATGTGTAGAGAACTGGGGATATTGCCAAATAAAGGATCCATCTGTCTTCCAGCACAGCTTCCTCCTGCAGCTAGTGGCAGGGACCAGTTCATCCACCCCATGGAGAGAGCTTCTCTTCCCACCCATAAATCCCCTTGCCCCCCAGTTTCCCAAAAGCATCACACAGAGCTGTCTCTGGGGAGACATGCCATAGATCCAGACCAGAGGGCTGGCTCCAGCTCCAGGAAAGGCCCATGCTGCCCACTTGTAGGAGAGATGTAAAGTTATCACAAATAAAGGAGTGTACATCAGCAACAGATATTTCAACCAGACCCTAATTCGTGATTGGTCTGCAGAGATCTGTTAAGACTTAGGAGATGGGAAGTATGTCCAAGTGAAATCTGGAAAGAGTGATGAAGGAAAATATTAATAACATTAAAAGAGAAATATTTACTTTGAAGACAGGTTATGTTGAAAATGAAGCTTATCTTGTGCAACACGTCTGGCTATTAAATATATAACAAAGCATATGTGCAGGGTTCTCAAGTTTTAGCTACCTGGAAGTTAAAAGAAATAAATTTTCATATAAAGTCAGGTCTTCAGGCTAATGGATGGCCAAGTATTTCCCCTGAGTGTTTTATTGCTGATGCCTACAATAATCTTTCCTGACTAATCAAGAGAAGCCACTACTGTTGCTCATTTATCCATGCTGCTGAGGCAAGGGGACGTGGAAGGAAATAAAGATAAAAAATTACGTCCATGTACATCCTGGGGTGGATGTTGCTACTTGAATTCCAGAGCCAGCAAGAGGTGCTCCTATTCCAAAATCACAGCTGGGCTTTGTGAAGAGAAAGGATATTTTGTGCTGAGCCACTGTAGCCTTTGCTAGCAGGAAGTGACAAGGACTTCCTTACAATGAAGCCTTGTTTTGTCTTATTCTTTCCTGATTAGCCTTTAAACAGGAACCAATGATAAAAGCAGTGGTGTGTGTATATTATGTTGTGATTTTTCCCAGTGCCTGAAGATTGCAGTCAATTCAGCTATTAAGATCTGAAAGTGCATACTGAGATTCAGAACTGTGGTCATCTAAAGCTGTTTCTACCCACTGGAGAATATTTGCCCTAGAAAGAAAACGATACAGGATTGTTACCAAATAAGTTATGTGCTGTTTTCCATTGTGAGACATAACAAATGCGGGGGCTGGTGCTGACTATCTTTGAAAAATGTTTACTTGTTAAATATTTTTCTTTTCCCTTGGAAAGAATATTGTTCCACTTTAAAAAATCTTAAATGAGCTGACATTAGTAGGGGCTTCTGTTCCTCCACTGAGTAATATCTGACATGTGAAAAACAAGTTCTATATCAGGAGCAATTTGAGAGTGGCACTCTGCACATCTGTACAGACAAATCAGATTTAATTAGCTATGTTGAGATTCCTGTTCCTTTTGATTGAAGAGGAAAAAATCCATCCCAAAAATGTAGGTGTCTGCATTGGAGACATGTGCAAATCCAATTTCTGTAGAGTCCTGTGTTTCAGCAGTGATTATGCAAACTGGGGATGTTGTTTGCTAGCCTAGCCAAAGAAATGCAGCTGGTAAAAATGAAAGGATGCTGGCAACTACCTGCTCAGCTTTCAGCTTGAAGTAGCTTGGTCAACTATTACAGGGGCAGAGGGACGTCACAAGCACACAAAATGCTGACAGTGCAGAAGCAATGAAAGCAGCAGCTTCCAGATGCTCAGCTAGGCACTGGTGGGCCAGGAGATGAGAGTGCAGGCAGTCAAAAAAGTGAGGAGGATGTGATGTCAGGAAAGGCTGATGCAGGGATGGAGATGTTTGGTTCTCCTGCATTTGAGTGTATCCATACCATAAGAAAACAGTCTATGCACGAGTCTTTGCAGAGTTTGCAAACTACAATTTTAAGTCCCTGATGCTTTCAGTGTATGTATCAACACCATCCTACTCCAGAGAGGTTTCAGTTGATGTGTAGTTTACAAAAAACTTCACAGCTTCATTGAGTCTACACCCTAAAGGGCTGAAATGTATTCTTTTTCTTTTAAAAATACATTTCTGTTTAAAGAGAGTGGACAGGGATGTACATAAAGTGTAAGAATGACATTTAGTTTTACTTTTTGTATTAATGGCTTGATGTTACCTACAATTGTTAGCAGAGTGATCCAAACTTCCTTCTCTAACAGTGTGAGGACAAGGCTGGGTCTCACAGCCAAAGCCAGGTTTCTGACAATCCTTTATCATTTGGGGCTGTCCATTCAAAAAGTTATAGGGTCAGATTCACCAGTACCCTCTGGCTGCTTTGTGCAGTCCTGCTGACACATAGCAGCCATAAACCTAAATTAGCTTGCCAGTTATGGCTACCCTGTGTCACTGAAGTGTATCTGAGAATCTCCTGGTCTTTATAAATCCTTTTAGGAGGAATCTAATGCATGTTTTGTTTTCTTCTCTTTTGCAGAAAGAGATATGAAGAAGAGTAAGTACTATGTGTTTTTTTACATATAAAATAATCTTTAAAGTAGCTTTGATTTATCTTTAGTATGTTTAAAGCTGTACAGGTGGAAATTTTAAGAACAGATTTTTTGTGTCAGTATAACCTGGAGAATTTTCCAGGACATATGCAGAATGCTCAGAGTGTTTGTCAACAGCACAGTGTCAGTCTTTGAAATCCAATTTCGTGCTACAATTCAGGCAGGCCTGCAGGTAAAGCTATTTCTAAGCTGACAACCCCTTCAGTAGCCCTATATGAGAAGCCCACCTTAGGATCTTCCCCGAACGGTGGCTGGAAGAACATCAGAAAAGAACAAGTTCATTGCAACTTAGTCAGAAAACTCCCCAGCCACTGGTGAGTTGTGGTTAAGGGACTTCTGTGCCAAATGTGACATCTTTGAAAAGCTGTAAAGGAGAATTTATCACAGCTGCAGTTTCTGGACATCCAGCATATTGGGTTGATTGAAATGCAGCACTGCCTGTAGTTACCTGCAGTGAGAGGTCAGAGGAGGGGTTGTCTGAACTGAAGAGAAAGATTACAACCCCAGACAAAGTGTTAGGAGAAAGGAGGAGCACTTGTGGTCTGTACTGGCAGGAGAGGAACAGACCTCAAGTCAAGTCAGAGAATTTGTTAGTCAGTCAGTCAATTGCATGTTGTAACTATGATCTGCATAAAATACACTTTGAAAGATTTGCAGGTTGAAACCCTACTTTTGGGGGTTTCAAGCTTTTGTCTATGATAGGAAATAGTTTATCTGCATTTTGTTTTGATAAGGGATATTCCTGTGTACTCCTGTCCCACAAGGAGTGTAGCTCCAAGAGATACAAAATATCCAGAGGGTCACAATATGATCATGTGAGACAGCAACACATAGAGAAATCACATAAGACTGGCTGTTCTGCCTTTTGTAACCCTAATAGATATGAATTTCTCCTTTTCTCCTTCAAACAGTTTCCAGTGGAGTGTAGGAGACAACTCACTTCCTGAGTTTAAAAGGACTCTTACAGAGCTGTGCAGAGTGCAATGAGCAGGTTTAGCTCTGGGACCTCCCTGAGCTTGGCTACCTCACTGGCAGGGCACTCAAGAAGTCCCATCACCTGCAAATCAGAGGCTGCAGAGTTGCAGCAGCCCTTGGGCAGGACTGCACCCAAAAATCTGATTACTCTTGAACTGGAGAAAATACAGCGTAACTCCCCCAAAATGGTCTGTGATGTTGCTGCTCCCAGACTGCTTTTCATTCAAGCATGATCAAGAAAACAATTACATAAATACCAGACAGTGCTGCCCTTTGCTAGCAGCTCAATAGGTTAAATTCTGCTTGGCTTAACAACTGTGCAGCCTCAGTGAATTCCCTGGGTTTGCTTGACAGACTTATGGCACAGTGAATTATTTGCCCTATATGTCTTGTACTAAAATAAAGCCATGCATAGCAGACCATGAAGCCCAAGATTATGAGTCCTGCTGCAGCCTGATTCCTGCTCACCATCTCAGAACTGGCAGCTGCAGATCACACCAGCCTCAGCCCACCTGTACCACACTGCCTGTCGTATTTGTCACTGGACCAGGCTGCCTTGTAGTGAGAGCAAATGAAACTAAATCCTGGCTCACCTGCAAATGAAACTAAATCCTGGCTCACCACCACGGGCTTTTTAACCAAGTGGGAATGTGTCTGTATTAGTGACTTTGTTCTGTCGGGGGGCAGGAGGGAGGCTGTGCCTGGAGCTCGCTGCAGTTTGCCAGCTGCATTTACTGCAGCGCTAGGGTAATAATTAGCTGTGAGATTAGTACACTTACACGTGACTTAGAATACTTGCTAAATTCAAAATAACATGGGGGGAAGGCTGAAGTAGCATCACAAATGAATTATCAACTTAATTTTCTGCACAATAGATGTCAGAAGGCATTACTCTCCTGCTTGAGAAGTGTGGCAAGGCTGTGTCCTGCCCAGGGCTGGTGGGTCCTAACAGGGTGCACTGCAAATGGGACTCGTCCAGGGAGAGTGGCTATCTCAGCTAATCTTGGTGGGGAGAATTAGATGAGTCAAACTTTGTGTCATTTAGTGCCCCAGGGAGTCATTATCTTATAACAAACCTGCTATCTCTCACACCATATTGCAAGACTGTGTCATGCAGATACGGAACAGAGGGCTGTTTATCACTTGGGCAGCTGTCCAAAGTGCAACTATATAGAGAAGACACTTGAAGATTTTTCCATTCATGAGGCAGCTTTTATAGATTTGCATTCACAGGGCTTTTCAGAGAAAACAATAACAATTTAAGATTTTTTTTTTTTCATTATTGCCGCCAGAAGCTGAAAGAAGGAAAAACAGCTCTCTATTTAATGTAAGATACAGGGGAAATGAGGGGGATTGAAATGATGAGAATGTTTCAGGACATGAAGAAGCCTTAAAAGGCATCTACTGTTAATTTTTTTTTCATGCAGAACTTTTTTACAGATAATGCCTGTTTGAGAGAGCTGGTTTAAATATGCAGATGTCTCTTCTCAAAGGCATTCAAATTGTTAGTTAATTAGTCAGCAAGTAAGGATTGGCTCTTGTACTTTTTACACATATAAAAGTAGGAATGAAGGGTTTTTTTTCTTTTACGCTTTCACAAAACAATAGATGTCAGCCTGCAAAACCATGTGGCTGTTCCCTATTTTTTGTACTTTCCTTCTAATTTGTGTTATTTCATCTTTCCATATGCAGAAATCCTTCTTTGTCTACCCTTAACTCTTGCATAGTTAATGTCAGAAAGCCTTTTCTGCTCCAAAAGAACCTTTTTGGGCATGCAAATGGAAAGTTTGCTCTGCTTTACTGCCTTCCACACTGTCACCAGCAGCTCATGTTTGGTTTCAATGGGGAGGTGCCAGGTAGCTGGGGCTGGAGCTGTGCCTGGTTTGCTGAGGAGTGTGCTGTCATGAGGGGAGGCTGTGGACACGTCTGTCAACAATTTAAGATCTCAGCAGTGGCTGGCCCTGGTCTTGGCCAGCTGGTGTTACCCGTTCTGGGAAGACCTCATGTTTCTACCAGCCACATGGAAGGCAATGAAGGCACATGTGGTTCAGTCCTTTCCTGTTTTCTTCAAGGCTGTTGTGGCAGCCCACAAACTGCACAGCCTCTCCCATTCCAGCCTGGAGAGTGTAAGCAAAGGCTTTTGTCTGCAGCAGGACTGGAGCCCAAGAGCTCAGGGGGACCTTCATTCAGTGGTCTGAGCCACTTGAATGCCTGGGGATGCTGCTCTGCTGCCCCTGCCCAGCCAGTGGGGATTGAGCCTAGGGCCACAGAGCATCCCTGTGCCCATGCTGGAAGCTGGGACTGTCCTGCTCTCATGCTTCTGCCACCCTGGCCGGTTGCCTGCTTTGCCTTTATGTAAAGGAGTCTTCCAGCAGGTCGGATCAAGCCTATGTGAATATCCTGTGTGTCCAACATTTCCCAGGCCAGCTCTGCTACCCTTTGGAAGCTGAGGCATCATTAGAAATAACTGACTGGCAGCCAGCAGAGAAAAGCCACAGGTGAAAGTCTGTAAAGCTTAAGGTTTACTGTGCCAAGTCAGGGGTGTTGTGAGAAGGGATGCTCTGTGAACAGGCATCCCAGTTACTCACAGCATGGAGATGTTGCAATTTTAAGCCTGAGGGCCCAGAGCAGGATGTAACAGCCCTGCTCACACACATTTCTCAAACTTCCTGTTATTTGTTCTTCCACCTACATCTCCCTTCCTGGGGGTTGTGATGTGTGAGTTATACCACATGTACCTTTAGACTGAGTGGGATGGTTTCAGAGCTAATGTTTGCTAAGTTTTGAAAACAGAAAATTCACAGACCTGGGGTATATTTCTCATGGAGGAGGCGACAGCAGGGTTTCATTTACAACACCCCTGTTCCCTCACAGATGTATCTTATTTTTTTATTTGAGTGGTAATTGCAATTCAAGGAATTTCTAATTTTGTGACAATTATTTTGGTGTAAATTACAGAGGAAAGCCAAATCTAATGGACCTGGGATCCCTATTGATCAAACCAGTGCAACGGCTGATGAAATATCCCTTGTTACTCCGTGAGCTCTTGAACTCAACTCCTGCTTCTCACCCTGACCACGAGGCACTACAAAATGCCCTTTTTGCTATGAAAAACATTAATATGAACATCAATGAACTTAAAAGGAGGAAAGATTTAGGTAAGAAAAGAGCACAGAAAGTTCTTTCCTTGTAGGTTTGTGCTGGCCATTACATGACATATTTCAGCTCAGATATTTCACTACATCAGTTTTGGCTGGTGTCACCCAAGTTGTGTAATACATTGAGTTTCAAGAGGGCAATAATGCTTTAATGTCTCTTGTCCTCAGCTGATTATATTATCTGACTGGTAACTCCAGTATGAAAACAGGGAAAGAATTCATGTTACAGTGTCTGTAATGCAGTTGCAAACACTGATAATAATTAAGATGCAGTAATAGCAATATTTTTTTTAGGTTTGCCAGGTCGAAGCCCTAACTTCACTCTTTCCAAGGTTAGTGTTGATAACGGGGTTTTCATCCTCTTGAGCATTTTCACACAAGATTACCCCAAATGACATCATAGTCTCTGCTCTCAAATGGTTTCACATTTGTGTGCCTGTCCCTGTGAAAAGTCCTGTGATACAGTCTATTGATGTAATGAAATTCTCTGTCTGCAGTGCTGAAGTATAGGAAGAATGATGATGATGAAACCCTTAAAGAAAAGTTTGCCCGACTGAATATTCACTCCATTAGCAAGAAATCCAAGAGGGTCACCAGCCATCTGAAGATACTGACAGGGGGAGAACCTCAGGTACTTACTCATCCAACTGCAGATTTGCATTGACAGCTTCAGATCTGCTTTTGCACAGGGTGTTTTTCAAAACGTGTTGGAAATGGAGTTTGTGGTGCTGCTTTTTTTCCTGCCTAATTTATAACATCATTTTTTGACTGTCACGGAAGACAGGAAAGATCTTTGTGATTGAAATAGAAAATAATGTAATGTGTTCTTCACCTTTTCCTTTTTTACACAAGAGTTTCTCAAACTTCTGGTCTTCAGCAGAGAGGAAGTGAGAAGTAGTTTTGTGAAACTCAGCCTGAGGTCAGCATTTTGCAGATACCCTGGCAATAATTATTGTCGGGGATGAGAACGTGTTCAGTCCATCTTGCTCATGTTGTAGCATTAAGGTTTGGAATCCACCAAGGAAGATGAGCAATACCTCTAATTAGGAAAGGCCACAGGGTTTGCCTCTACATGTGCAAAGACCTGGAACCATCAAAACTATAAAGAACTCTGTGATGAGTCTGATGGTTGTTGGGCAGCCAAAAGTAAAATCCTCCTTCATAATTTCAAAGTTGTAATTCAAAACCTAGCAGGATAAACATTTTCAGGAAAGCTTAAATCGAAATCTCAAAGAAAATCAATTACAAATGACCTTGAAAGTGATATCCAGTGCACCTCACTGCATGAGATGGCTGATTATACAAGGTCACTTGCCTTTCTAGATGTGACTTTACAAGGTACATGCTATTTTTTCCTGGGTTGATTTTTATCAGTGTTTCCCCTCTTTCTCTGATCCAAATCACCCACATATATTTTTTTTCTGTTCATTTATTTATACAGTGGAAATTTTTGTATTCAGAATGTGACAGACACCAGCAAGGCTATAAAATCAAAGAAAAAGGGAGTTAAATTTGATTAAGAGGATATGTGATTTTTCTTTCCTTTTTTTTTTTTTTTTTAGAAACTTCTGTCTTATGTTTTTTTGGTTTTGTTTCTAATTAAGCTTAAAACATTTGAGGATCATTTTAGTATCAGAATGCATCTGTTAGAGATTCAGCCGTCTCTCCTGCTTAATTAGACTGAGAAAGTTCCCAACTCACGTCTTGAAACACGCTGAGACCCTCACGGCAAAACCACTAAGACGTGACTTGAGATTTCTGAAGCCCCTGCAGGAAAGGACGGGCAGAAATGACCGCGTTTTCAGGGTGTTCCCAGCCGGCATAAAGAAGTTTCCCGAGGCCATTGGCGGCTGCCGGCGTTTCCAGGGGAAAGGCTGGCACGGCTCTGGGATGACAGCTCCACCTACAGCCGGCGGGCGGGAGAGCGCCCCGGCACCGCGGGCGCGGCCGCCGCTCCGAAACAGCCATCCCATCTTTTCCTCCGAAACAGCCATCCCATCTTTTCCTCCGAAACAGCCATCCCGCCTTTTTCTCCGAAATATCCATCCCCTCTTTTCATCCGAAATATCCATCCCCTCTTTTACTCCGAAATATCCATCCCACCTTTTCCTCCGTCCTTTCCTCTGGTGGGGCACACAGGAAAACGAAGTGTTTTGTTGGCCTTGTAGTAAAGCAACTCCCTGCTCCCACAAGGATTAAAAATTAAATTCTCTGCCATGTTACCCACTGGTTTTGATTTACCTTGAATTACAGCTGAGCTTGGGAGAATTAGGGGTTGATCTGTTTTCAAAGGGAGGAGTTCAGGGATTTTTCTAGCAGTGGTCTGCATGTTTCTTTCATTAGCCAGGCTCTTTTGGGCTGCCAAAATAACAGTGCAAATGTCTATTTTAGGTGAAAGATCAAACTTTTGATAACGAAGAAAAGTTGTTTCAAAGTCTAGAGAAATCTGTGAAATTGTGTGTGAAGAACATTTTGCTCTGTTCACAACATCTCCAGGTGAGTACAGGCCTTTTTGCAATCTGTGGTCACTAACCCTGTCCATAACCAGTTTGACACACATTTCTGCCACTGGCTGGGCAACACCAAATTATTTATTATCAGGGCTGTCTACATCAGAATATGAAATAAGTAAGGTGTGCTGCTACTGCATTACTGAGCCCATGGCAAAGAAGTCTTGAAGCCCACACTTCTGCATTTTTCCCCTGACAGAAGCAGGTTCTGTGGAGACCCACAGGTGTAGAGAAGGTTCTGTCTGGTGGCACAGTCAGGACTTTCAGTCTCTGTGTGAAGCTGTCACCCCATCTGCTGCAGCAGAGGACCACCTGCTTCTCATTAAAGATTGAACAACTGAGCTGCAGCCACATTAATTAAAGCATCCTAAAATACATATTGTAGATGAAAGGACTCCTTCCCTTTTCCCGTGTTTAGGTTGTGTTGAGGGCTAGCATTAGATGTACAGGGTGCTCGAGATCTCTAAAATGTCTTTGCTTCAACCCTCCTCTCCAGAGATGAAGGATGGATTGTGATTTACCAACCTGCCCCTCCCATGGACTTCTTGCCAGCTTTGTAGGTGGCATGAGGCCTGTCCAAGTGTAAGTGTGCCCTGGCCACGCAGGGAGGTTGTTTGAGAGATAGGCAAGATCAATAACCAGCTGGTCAGGGCTTATGGCAAACACACCGTGTTTGGTTCTGCAAACAGGGAAAGGCCAGGGAGCTCAGCCAGCAAGGGCTGCTGCCTGGAATGGTGCTGACAGCTCCTTATCCAAATGGATCCACACTTCATTAAGATTTAAATCCTGAGTAACTGAAATACACCACTGTAGCCCTACTTAGTCCCCCAAAAGAGACTTTTGAGGATGCATGGTAAGCTGGCTTCTTGCTGAGGAGTAGCTGACTTCCAGCAGTATATTCATTAGTTTACAGCACACTTCTTTCAGTTGAACATTAACAACTTGATTCTTAAGTAATTTACATTGAAAATAGACAAAGCACAGGAAAATATTATCACAGCAAACAACCTCACAATGACTGGAAACTGCAGAGCAGCTGCACAGGTGTCAGAGCTGGAAAATATTTCTGATTCCAACAGTATTATTGAGTAGCTGCATGAGTGAATGCAGCATATTAAAACAGATTGTAATAGTTTCATCTTCCTACCATCTTTTCATTTAGGATTCTATACATCTGGCTGCCCAGAATATAATTTGGCTTCAGGAAATCCTGCAAGATAAAGATGACCAAGTCAATGACTGTTCGGAAAAACAGACCAACACTGCAAATCCGTGTGAAGACTTTGTAAGTTAATGCAATGTCCAGTGTTACACAGCTATCTGTGTGTCTGAGAAAACAGCTGTATGTGAGGAAGACTAAGACAGAAAAGAGAAAAAAACCAGCTTAGGAATCTGTTGGGAAAGATAAGTGGGGGTTTTGGTTGAATTTCTGCAAGAACTAAGATAAAATATAATATAAATGTATTGTGTTCTCCTTCGAAGAACTAAAGCAAACCTGTCAAGCTAAATTCCTGGTTTTATACTAAAAATCTTTGTTTTAAATTTATATCACCTGAACAATTCTGTATTTGTTTCACCTGAACTTCAGAAAAGAGCAGCAGATTGTTGCCTTGCTACTTTTGTTACCAGCACTTGCAGTTTGAGTGACTTTGTGATTGATATTGCGCTTATGTACTGTTAGCTCCTGGAATCACAGATCTGTAAAAATCTCAGATTTATGAACTGGAAAAAGGCCTCTCAGATCATCAAGTACAGATATTAACATCGAGCTGTCAAATCCTTCATATAGGGAAGCCATGAAAGATCCAGATATAGCTCATGGTAATTAATAAAGCAATTTTAAAAATAGTAATAGTTTTTCAACTAGTTTTCTGCTTTCAGAATAAAATGAACTCCAAGGCCTGGCTCTAATAAGATACTTAAATGTCTCTTCAAAATGGGACAGGCTGCTTATTCAAACAGCTGCTCAAGCTGGAAAAATTCAGAGGTGGAGGTGCATTTGTCAATAATGTATATACCTTCCTCTCTCATTAGATTTTTTGGAAAAATTTCAAGGCAGAAATCCCCAGTAGCCTCTTTTTAAGAAATCAGGTCCAGCAGTTTGGAAGAATTGTTTTCTTAATGCATCAAAAATCAGTTCACTAAACACAGCCCAGTTTTTCAGGTGGAAATAAAAAAGGAGCTTTTTAGCCAGTGTACATCATCTTGGCCTTGGAGAGCAACTCTGGGGCTAAAATGGATCTGCTATGTTTTTGAGAATGCAGAGGCAGCTGCTTTTTCATTCTCACATCCAACCCAACAACTTAATTCACATAGAGTGTCCAAGAGCTTTAATATGATGATGAATTTCACTCACTACAAGCCTATGCTTTATTTGAACAAATTACTTACAAAAATAAATTTTATTTCATGCAATATTAATCCCTTGAGACAATTAGAGACTAATGGAAAAGCCTGAGGAAGACTGGTTTTTTACCAGGTGTCTAATTTTGTTGATTACTAGAGATAAAACCAACAAGCATAACCTAATTTAATCAAATCAAGTGATTGTTTGTGTTTGCTTAAACAGGAATTGAGTTACAGCTGTTTCCAGGAGAGGAAAAAAAAAGACAGAAAAAAGAAAAGCAGCTTTGAGAGAATTCAAGGCTGCCACTTAATAAGACTTCATTTGCTTTAGATTGTATATTGGTGTGGGCCTTCCTGCTAAGGAAATCCCAGTTTTATTTGGCCACTTGACCAATCCTTGCTGTTTTCCCCAGTGGCAGCTCCCTAGGGCAGTAGCTGAGGCTGCATTCTCCAAGGGACCACTGCCATTTCCAGACACTGTAAGCTGAAAAACTAACATCTAAAAAAATAACCTCTCCCATTATGAAGAAGATTCTAAGTCATGCTGGACCCTGCTTGAAACTGCCTCTGGCTGCAATGCTTTGTGAAGAGTGATTAACAGATGCTTGATGGGCTGCCATCAGGCTCAGCCCCTTATAGCATCTAAAAGACTGTATCAATAAGGTAATGAGCAGGTCTGGTTTATACTTTCCAGATGGCCCAGCTGGACAAGCTTGTCTTGACTCCTCTCTCAGCACTGCAAGCCCTGTTTCCAGGCCCTCAGAAGCTCATCCAGAAGCGCTATGACAAGTTGTTGGACTACAACAGCTGCCTTCAGAGATCAGCTGGAGAAGAGCTGGACATGGCAAAGAAAGACTATGAGGCTCTAAATGCACAGCTAGTGGAAGAACTTCAGGTATTCAACAGAGCAGCCAAAAAGATTGTGTTGAACTGTCTACATTGCTTCATCACCCTCCTCAGGAATATTATGTTTGCAGCACTTCAATCAAACTCTGCTGTCGTCGTGCCTGTTCCAGTAAGTACATTAGAAACAGGTGAAGCTGTGCCTTAATTTCTCTTTTTTTCTTGCTGTATGCTTTGGTTAAAGTTATGTAGGACACATATACACAAAGCTACAAATTTACTGATTTTTTTTGTTCTGCTGAGCACAGTCAGATTTGATTTCTTTCCTTTGCAAGCTCAGTACAGATTAAGTTAATAGAATGAAAATGAATTAATGGTTGGAAGGGGTTTTAAAGACCATCTAGTTTCAACTCCCTTGCCATTAAGAGGGACACCTTCCACTAGACCAGGTTGCTTAAAGCCCCATCCAACCCAATCTTTAAAGCTTCCAGGGATAAGAAACCCACAGCTTCCTTGCAGAAGCCATTTCAGTGCCCCACCAGGGTCACAGTAAACCAATGTAAACCTGCCCTCTTTCAGTTTAAAGCCATTCCCTCTTGTCCTGTCACTACATGCCCTTGTAAAATGTCCCTTTCCAGCTTTCCTGTAGGCTCCCTTTCCATACTGAAGGCCACAGTAAGGTCACTCTGGAGTGAGTTTTGAGAAACTTCTGTTCTGAACTTTAGTCAGACCTGGGCTTTTCATTGAGAATGATCCTAATAGAACTGTTCCCATTGTTGCAGTGATAGTAATGGCAAGAATATTACAGGGGGGCAAAAAGAAGGCAGCTGCTAGCACATCTTAGCATGTACCCTGACTAGCCCAGAAAACACAGGAAATTGTAACAAAGTACATGAACACCTTCTCTGCTGCTAGACCTGCAGAGTCACATATGACTGCAAAAGAGAAACAAGTTAGGAGATCTAATTAAATAATTTTTATTAAAATCAAGTTGCCTTAAAACCCAAATGTGATACAGAAACTCCTGCAGATATCTCTTGGCACTAATGAATAGCCTTGCCTGGAGGACTTGAACCCCCTGAGAAACACAGCTGCAACAATGCCTTCCACACATACAAATCCACTCACTTCCCAAGGCTGCTTGGGAAGCACACTCTAGTAAGGCAATTCTGGAGTATTCCTTTCCATCAAGGCTGGAACAGAGCACATTATAGTAAAGGGCAGCTGAAAAACTAAGCAAACAAGGTCAGGATCAAAACATAGAGCTATGGTGTTTAATGGGAAAATGAAGGCTTTTTCTGCATGAAGAAATTTCATCCCTGTAATTTGATGTTTTCATGTGTTGAAAGCTGTTGCATTGGGCATTGTTTTCTGTGAGGGTCTGGACACAAAATTACCTTATTTTTCTTTTTTTCCTGTTTACATCAGCAAATGCATTTGGTATTAGGCATATACGAAAAGCACTTATCCATTGCCACAGACAGGGACTCAGTTACCCAACAATTTTTAACCTGTTTGCAGCTCTCAGTTGCACAAGCTCACAGCTGTGGGGTAAACTACTCCAAGCCTTGCAGCACATTGGCCACTCTGATAGCTGCTGAGATGCCCATTTGCATCTGAAAGCAGGTGGCTCAGTAGCATAAATGCAAGGCTCTTCATTTTCATCACCATTTAGAATATTTTTAATGACTTACCTTCAATTTCTAAGTCTTTTAAATGTAATAGCATCTATTAAAAACTTTCTTTAAGCAAAGACCTTTCCTCTCTTTACATCTCATATATAGAGAGTGCACTGCTTATGGGCTCTGCAGAAAATAAGCATAACTTGTCAGATTTCCTGACTCCTAGCACTCAGCAAATTAAATTAAATCTGCTCTCTCCAATCTCCCTACCATTTTGTACATGAGATCTAACCCACATTTGTGTTTGCAGCTGTCCTCCTCAAGCATCTGTGAAGTGCAGAATCAATTGATAGAGGAGGTTCACAAGCTGGATTTTGTAAAAGAAAACAGCAGTGCAACCTTTATTGAGAGAAAATTGAGCCTGGAAAAAAAGAAGCCTGTTCCTTCTCCAGTGAGTACCATACATCCAAGTTGTGTATGAAGCATCCTCTTTCAATCACTTTTGAAAAAAATCCATTTTTATGCTACCTAAAGGTTTGGGCTTTGTCTCTCCACTGTGACTCTGAATCAGGTTATTGGAGTGAAGTTTTCATTGACCAGTAACTTCTGAAGAGTTTTCACTTTTTTTCATGTTAGTATCTTGAAAATCCACTTGAAATTACCTCTGATTGTCCTTAGGCCTTTAAGCACATGGTAGGGCTAAGGTGTATGCAAACTTTGGTAACTTCTTTTCTTAAATACTCCTAAAGTGCATCTTAGTCTTCTAATTCAGAAGATTTTTTTTCTTTGTGCTCAGCTGTGGTTATGTACACTGGTGTTTACTCATATGTGCACAAACATACACACCCACAGGAGAAGATCCACCAGGAATTCCGTGTTCCCAATGTTATTAGATGTTTCTGGAGGTTTTAAGAGTTTAGCTTACAGTAAAATAAGGACTTGGGTGCAGGCTTACAGAAGAAGCTGGGGCAGTAGTAGAATTCCTTTCAGCATGAGTGAAGGCACAGGTGCTCTTGCTTCTGTGGTGTGTTAAAATCCCATTGATGTGCAGCACCCCCTTCCCTGCCCTCTAACCAAACCCTGAAATGAATATGCTTGCAGCAGGTAATGGCATCTTGTCCTCATTTAGAGGGGTAATTTCACATAAAAAGCAGCCAGTTTGGGTACCACTGATTTCTTTTTTTTTTTTTTTTGCCTAATGCCTTATCATGCAAGTTGTTATGTGGTCTTAGCACACCTCAGCCCATTTTTGGATTATGCTTTTTTTGTGATATTACATGGGAATACAAAGGTCATGGCTACGGAAAAGCAATTAAACAGGAGACAGTTCACATAAAGAACACCACCTCTTTGAGAGCAGAGGACAGACTAAGAGGTCTTTAATTAGTGAAATTCCTATACTTCTTTAAAATCTGCCCTTTATTGCTCACCTGTTAATATAGCAGTGGGACAGTTTCTTCCTGCATATGCAGAGGAGATTTGGTCCCGGTGTAAATAACTCCTTGGCGTGTGTGTAAAAATGCTGGGTCAGTTGCCACATGCAGCACACACAGATATTTATCTGGAAATGGCCCCAGCATTACTGAGGATGAATATAATTTGTTTCCAGCAGGAGTCCCCACGCCAAACAGAGGAGCACAGGTCCAAGCTGCTGTCCACGTACAGCGCCGAGTCGCTGTACCAGGCCAAGCGCAAGTGCAACGCCGCGCAGGAATTCGATATTGACTTGCATGAAGGAGAACTGGTGGCGGTTGTGGAGCAAAAGGATCCCTTTGGAAGCACAAGCAGATGGCTTGTTGACACAGGAAGTAAGTTGTCTGCACAAATATCCCAATAACAGCTTCCCTTTGGGATATTGATTTCTTTTCATCTATTTGCCTCTGTCATACTGACAGCTGCATAAAATGGTTTTGAAATTATTTTAGCAGCATTTTGCTGTATATTTATTTTCTATCTCTTTATTCTGGTTTCTAGTCCTCACAGGGTATGTGTATTCCTCCTTCCTGAGGCCTTACAATCCAGCCAAAGCACAGAAGGATGTAGCAGAAAATGGCCTTGGTGATGATGATTTTGATGACATCAGCCTCTTTGTTTCTTCACGGCCTCCTACTGACAGCAGCCCAAGTAGTCCAGGGTACAAGAAGAGTGACAGCAGCTCACCTTTTCACTTCTGTGGAAATCCTGCAATTAATGGCATGGGGACTGGTGCTCTTCAGGGTATGGATGATCAGCAGGTAAGTATGATACACACTGTGCCTGTCTTCTTGTTGTTCCTATTTAAAATCTAAAATTATACTGTTAGTAATTTAAATGGTTTCCCTTCACACCGGAGAAGAGTGGCACCAATCTGTCAGTGTGACATAGGAATTCGTTATTCTCTGCTCTTAAACAGCTGTGAGGTAGGAAAAGAGAATCAGTTAAACTGTGAATTGCAGTCCTTTGTCACAGAAAACACACTTGCATTATCGCATTATCCCACCCCATGTATGCCTCAACGTTCTCATATGGAGCAGGAACTTGCAAAATAGCTCAGTGTGGGGGATTTTTCAACTTTCTGTTGACAAGAAAGCTTTGACAAGAATGCTGATCAACAAGACACAGAAGTGACCCATGTGCCACATTTGAGCACAGGAGCTTTAGGAAAGGTGATTCTCTGTGAGGAAACATTGCTGAAAAATTCTTCATCCAATGCATGGCCACTTGGTGTGAGCTGAAAACCTTACCACTGTTGTAAAGTGATGAGGTCTTGGAGATTGGCTTGTTTGTCATGCGGAACTCCCCAGACGCTTCAATTTTACTTTTTATTTTGGCCCTGTCTTTAAATTGCAGGCCATCTAGTTGAACGCTGGTTTGTACATGTTATTACATTTCTGTATACAGAACTCCTACTGATAGACAGCTACACAAGTAACATGTGGCTACACTTTCAATTCTGTGTTTTGTTTATGTGGCTTTCCTTTTTCAGATCTTCTATGCTGTTTATGCATTTCAAGCTAGAAGTGAACAAGAACTCAGCCTTCAGGAGTACCAGAGGGTGAGGATACTTCGCTTTTCTGACCTGAGTGGCAATAAGGAATGGTGGCTAGCTGAAGCAAAAGGTCAGAAGGGATATGTACCATCTAATTATCTAGGGAAGATGACATATGCTTAGGAGGGGAAGGGCCTGTTGAGCCAGACTCTCTGAAGCAGACAGAATAATCATCTGTTAGGTCTGCTGCAAGCAAAGCAAGCTCACAAGTGATTGACAGAAGCCATGGTATCCAGCACACAGATGATACTGAGAACCTTCATTCTCCAAAAGCCATCACCTTGTCAAGACCTGAGGGAAGAAACATTTAACAGGAAGACTGATTCTGATTAACATGCTGAAGAGCTTGCTTTTCTATTACCCCATAATTTTCTCTTTTGTCAAAGCGTCGTACATCAAGACTCAACCTACAAGTACAAATCACAGATGAAATTACATTTTTCTTCCATGATATTTAGCAAATAATATTCAAGATGAAGAGAATTAGCCTTGAAAAAGGACAAATTCAGTCATCAGGGATACTGTAGGCTGAGCTGTCCCTGAACTGTTATATCAGTGAACAAAGACACATCTTAAAACTTGAGCTTTTTTGATTGTCTGTTTTTATCCTCAGCTGCTTTTGTGAAGAACCTTTTTTCTCTGTGGAGATTATTGGATTGGGAAAAGAAAAAGGGCTTCATTTTAAAGGAAACATTTCAACTTAAGGCATGTGTGGTGGTACCAGTGACTAGTCCCAGGGAAGAAGGTATGTTTAGTTAAATATGGAAATGCAGGAAGGAAAAGAGGAGGAAGAAGAAACAAGAAACACAGGAAACAGGTACTGTGACATAAAGAAATTATAATTTCCAAATTAATTACACAACTGCTTCATATGGTAGAAACAGCAATATGGAAGTGCCCCAGGTTTGAAATCCACATATGTCTCCACACTAACTGCTTTAGTGCAAGATGTGTAGTGAAATAAAACCTGTGTTATTCGTCTTGGGAAATTTACTGGGTTAAAAAAAAAAGAAAGAAAAAAAGAAGAAAAGTCAAGTGGTGCCTGTCAATGAGTATTTAGTGCCTCTCTGATTCCTTAAGGGATCATAATATCTAATGAATACGTTTCTTTAGGTTCACTGACTGCAGTGATTCCTAGGTCAGGCTGGTGCCCTGCACTTAAGATAGACTGAATGGTGACAGCAAACAGAAAATATCTCCTTGTGATTCTCATTGCTATCTAAGTGCTCGACACAAGGTATTTCAGCAGTGCCAAGGTCCTCTAGTGATTAGTGAAAACCTGGTGCAAAGCACTGCAAAAAGGAAACAAAAAAGTGATTATGCCTGCTGCAAACAGTGTAACTGAAAGTAAACTCCCGTCAGGTATTTTCTGTATTGCACAATTGCTTGTACTGATGACAAAAATGACAACACTGTTACAATCAAGAGTGGGGGGCAGGTAGTGTCGCTGATCGAGGGTAAACAGAAACTGTTCTAAAGCTTTTTTCTGAGTTTCTACTCAGGCCCATTGTTTGAAGAGTGGGGTTTGAAGATGAAATGATTCAAAATACTTAGTGAGATGTAATAGAAAATAACCTGTCAGTAAAGAAAGGATGAGAAAAGTTAAGGCAGCTACTACAATAGTTTCTGCTATGCTAATGAACCTGGTTTCATTTTTTTTTATGTCCTCAATTTTCAGATTATTGTCATAAAAGGGTAGAAAAAGTTGTCAGTCTTGCTCAGAGGCTGAATGCAGCAGGGGATCACAGAGATTAAACCTGAAATTTGTGCTGGATTAAATCATATGATAGAGAAACTTTTAGAGTTCTCAGAGAGAGATATCCAGAATGTGGTGTGGGAATCTCTGTGTACTGCTGCTATCCAGTGAGGCTTATTTTGCCTTATTGTACATCACCTCAGGCACTTAAATCTTGCTGTTCCCATAGCAAGCCAAAAGGATTCTCAGTCATTTAATGAATGAATTTAGCTGCTTTTATGGAAAGCTTCACCTTTAGTTAAATGAAGAAAATAAAAGTGCAGAGGGCATATCAGCTTGGGAGAATGGACTGAAAGACTCATCGCTACCCTTTTACTGCTTTGGCTTTTATATTTTGAGATTATGGGAAAGACAGACACAAGAAGGTTTTCAGCTCTGTCTTACAATTTAGAATATTTATTTGGAGATGATCTATACTTTGCAATAGTTGAAACAGTTTTAGAAATGACTGAATTGTACTTAATAGGCTTATTGCAGTCATGTAAGCACAATTATGAAGTTTTGTATTTCAGACAGCAAAATTATTCAAGGGAAAGAGGAAAAAAAGATTTCTGAAGTCTTCGCGCTGAGAACTCAGCTTGAGTCACAGGGAGAGCTCAGATTGTGAGTGTTAGGTACATTCCCCATGAAGAATCAGACTCTGTGAAGGTGTCTCAAAGAGTACTCAAATGGTGCTCTCCAAAATATTCACTAGGTATCCTGATCCTGAAGTGACAAGGAATGAAGGATGAATATACTGGAGTTGACCACCTAAATTTCATTGAATTTCTGGCGGAACTGGGAACTCCTAGTAGGCCAAATGAAATCCCAGTGTAGGATTAGGACCCATAATAATTTTTATATTGTGGGATAAATATATGACTTTAGCCTCGTAACTTGGGATCCAGTAAAAGTATGTAATTAGGTACCCAGGTGAATTGGCTTACTGCATTTCAGAAATTCAAATTCTTAGCCATTATCATGTAATACTATGAATATGTCACAAAGTTTTATTTTTGTTTAAAACAGATGAATGCAAACAGCAACTGCAGAAAATTAAGAGATGCTCCTTGAATCTAAAGCCTTCCAAATTAAGATTTACAACAATTCATATTAAACTTGCTCAGTCACATTTTTATTAAGAGAGTGCTTTAAATACTAGAAACTGAGCTGTGTTAGGGCTCTAGAAATTGCTAAGAGTATGCAATGGTTTTGCCACTGGATTTTTTTTTAATATAGAGAAGGATACAGTATTCTAAGAGCTTTCTTATTCTCATTAATGACAAAACTAATTTATTTTGATTGAAGCAGGGACAGGCTGCAGTTTACTGGATTGATCTTGCATTTGTGCAAATGTGTGTTTTACTTGAGCTGTTGTGACAATAAATATGTACAAGTACTTCCAAGATTGGGTCCACTCACACCGAAGCGCTTCCCCATTCAGGGAATATTTTTATGTGTTGCCATTGATAACCTGGAACCCAGAAAATGTCCAAGCCAGGACACAGCAGAGTCCTAGGCACTGATCTCTGGCACCTCTGTGCTTCACCATCCGCCCTTTGGCTGGATGGTGCTTGTGATCTTTGAGCAAGGGTTCAGCTCTTCAATGCAAACACAGATTGAAGAATTATTCCTTCTGACTTTTCATCTTTGGAAGCTTCACTGAGTAATTACCTCCTTCAAACACTAAAGTATACTTTTGATGTCATTTTAAGATAGCTTTTAAAAATGAAGATAGATGAAGTGGACCTACCACCTGCACTAGGAAACACAGCCATGATAATCCTTGTTCCCACAGATTACTGTTACTGATAATTCCTATTACAATATTGTTTGTAGAAAAATAATAATAAAAAAATCTTCTTTTAAATTATTGTAATAATAAAAATTTATTTTTTTAAACATGTTTCTTATTTATTTTTTTAAACATTATGTTTTCCAGAAGCAAAGAGCTTTATATGCTAAGATCTGCCTGCAAAGTTAGCAGAGGAAATAGTTGCCTCAGATAAAATGCTGCATTTCTAGGATGCATCCTAGCTTATTGATCAGTACATTAGAACTTTTAAAGCACTATCAAAAATACTAAGAAAGTTTAAAAATACACTTCAAAGTTCCAGATGTCAGCATAGCTCCGTTCTTTTCCAGCTGCTCCTGAAATTGTGACCACTATGAGCTGTAGTAGATAAAAGTTTGTAAATCACAGAGCCTTCTGTTAGACCTTTCTTTTTAGACACCAGCATCCCCTTGTCCAGCCAGAAGGAGCACTCATGGAACCAGAGTAACCTATAATTTCATTACTGAGGGTATCAGAAGTTGGGCATCTATGAAAAAAACATCCTATTTAAGTGGAAGTAAAATACTACCATACCAATTTCTAAAACATTTAAGAGAAGTCAGGGAGCTATTTTTATAGTTAATCACAGAACAATTTGGTTAGGGGATAGAAAAATCACAGGACTATTTTCCAGTTATTTTTACTAAAGAGGAGGCATGCTTTTCAAATTTCAGACGGGCATTCCTCCTTCCTGCCCTACACTACATTCCTCAACCTGACACACGACTTCAGTCAAACAAGCCTGTAGAACAGACTCCTTTCCTGAAAATACAGTTGTTAATTCCATCCTAACTATAACATCAAAGCAGAAAGCAACTGTTACCTTCAGTCTTCTCTATTTTTCACCAGTGCCTATCTAACATATTCAAGCTAAACACTTGATTTAAAAGACCTGGTCTGTGCTATAAATCCTTTCTGATATATAGTACTTCAAAGAATCACAATCCTAACTGACATTTTTATACCAACAGAAGACGACTTTGTATTTCATTTAGGAAGCCGGGAAAGTTGCAGTGGAAGAAAGTCTTTTGCTGATGCAAACTGTACCTGTATTGCAGATTTTTGCTAATGCAGTGCTATTAATGAGTGCAGCCAGACTTGGCCTTATTAGAGAGAAAAGAGAGACATGCACAAAAAGTACAGCGTCACTTACCTAATTCCGAATGGAGGGACCCTACAGTCAATCCATGCCAGAGTTGTGGAAGCAAAGACATCAGGGCACATTTGAATCAGGTCTCAGGAGTATTCTAAATGGCACTAGCTACCACAATTTGAAAACAAGGATCATTCTTTTTCTGCCTGTGTTCAGCCCATTGGTGGTACCTAAAGTAATGGGCACAGTTGAGATGTAAGCTCCTGCATTCTCACAAGCAAAGCTTTATGTATGTTCAGAGGCAGATAGCACCTTGAACACTCCTCTGGGAGCAGGTTTTACTACTGGAATGAACACTTCACATAGGAGCACTTGGCCATTTAAAGAATCTATCTTCACACTACTTCTTAGTGTAAGCAACAGTCTTCTGACTCACTCTTAGGAAGAAAATATGCCTTCTGTTTGCGAATGGAAACTGCATCAGTGTCTTTTCCTACTATGTTACCATTAAAAACCCTCTGTGCTGGAAAGGAGGAAGGATGGGCTGATCAAAAAGTAGTAGAAGATTTCTCCTCCTCATGCTGTTATTTTTACTCAGCCCTGGAAGCTGCAGGCACTACAAAGATAAAACCTTTCTTTTTTTCCCTCCAAAGGAAATAATAGCTGAAAAAGTATGCAAATTTTCCAGGCAGCTGCGGCAATCCTGTGTAAATGAAACTATTCCTTTGGCTGTTTAAGGAACTTTAGCCTAAATCTTAATTGTGGAGAAAGGAAATGAGGTAAGGGAAATAGCTGCCACTTATCAAGCTTTACACACACTTAAAATACAGGATAGCAAAGAAAAACAGTAGCTTTCACCTACCTGTGCCAGTCTGTGTGGTGGGTTGACCGTGGACAGATGTCAGGTGCCCACCCCAGCTGCTCTGTCAGTCACTCCCCTCCTCAGCTGGGTGGGGGGCACAGAAAATAAGATGGAAGGGTCATAGATCAAGATAAGGGGAGTGAGAGTTAACTCACCAATTACCATCATGGGCAAGACTCGGCTTCGGGAAGATTAATGTGACTTATTACCCATCAAATCAGAGTATGATAAGGAGAAAATAACACTGGCCATGCAATCCCAATACAGTCCAAGATGTTTTCATGTTTAGAAATGCTCCCCTCATCACAGAAGGAATGGAGGGAAATTTCCCTGTGCTGGTCACAGAGAACAAGACTCAAGGTCATTTTCCAATGTCCACCTTGAACGAATTCTAAGCTGAACACAACCTGGAGCAGCTGGGATGAAGAGAGGGAGCACAAACTGTGAAGAACAGCTCAGGGGCAACAGTGGAGATACCTGATACTTCTCAAATACAGGATGGTTCTCTACATTTCAAGAAAACTTGAAGACAGTTTTGACTCTCTTCTGCTCTTTTTAGTTGAAGTTTCTCACTGTATAAAAACAAAACAGGCCACTTCAGCAAACTGCCAAACCAAAAATCTCAATCTAAATACACTGTTTCTGAACAGTTAAATTTTGAAATTAAAGTATTTTTTCCTCTAACAAGCTTTACAATTTGAGGTAATAAACTCTGCACAATGTTGAACATCTGAAGCATTTTAAGTATTGGAATATGGGGCGAAAGAAGAGTGGCAATGACTTCCCAGATTAATAATCTTTTTATTATTAACATTTAAGAATGATGGTTTCAGCAAGTTCAATTTATTAAGTATCTACACAAATGTGGGGTTTTTAATATTAAAAAATACCCGACACCTACAATTTCAAGTTTCAGTGCTTTGAGCTACAAAACCAGGAGCATGTTTTAATGAATTCCTCTAACATATTCAATTCACAGATTTAGAAAGGTAGAAGGAATACCAGAATTATTAGTTTGACCTTCTGTATAACACGGGGTTTGGGCTTCCCTGATTTAACCTCTTTCAGTCCAGTACCTGGGGGATTCTCTTTGAGAAAAACACCGACACTGCTGTCTCTCGGAACACAACCAACATCATCAGCAAGCAGCCAGACTACTTCTTGAGCTTCTTTTGAGCAGCCTTCTTCTTGACCATTTGTAGCCTTTTCATGGCGTTGAGCTGGGACTCCTGCGAGGTCGGGCCCTTCAGGGACGCCGGCTGGTTGCCGGTGTCAGCCGCAGCTTTGCCGGCGCCGCCCGCGCTGCTGCCCGCGGAGCCGCTGCTGCCGTTGCCGCCGCCGGCCTGGCTGCCGGTGCTGGGGGCGGCGCTGCTGGGGCTGGGCAGCCCCGCCTTGCTCACGTTGTCGCTGCTCACCGAGCGGCTCAGCGTTGTCTTCCCCAGGGTCAGCGGCGGGGGAGGCTTCAGCTGAACAGGGTTTGTGCTGTTGTTGGCAGAAGCTATTTTGGCCCCCAGTCCCGTCTTTGAACTCGCCAGCCCTGACAAACCCACGGGTTTCTGGTTGTTTGAAGAAGCTGCAGGCTTCCCGCTGGCACTCTGTGCTGTCGATCCCAGTTTGGCAGTTGACGGGTTGGCAGAGGAGGTTTTGGCTGCAAAAGCAGCCCATCCCGTAAGGCCACTCGTTGCTGAAGAGGAAACGCTTGTACTGGCAGAATTCCCCGAAACTGCTGCTGAGGTCTAAAATAAATAAGCATTCTTATTATAGCAGCATCTATTTGTGAAACACATCGCAGCAGGAATACACTGAGCCTGTTTCAGTTCTTTTCCCAGGAACACCCAGTGGACAATATTTCATCACTGGTTACCACAGTTGAAAAGTACTAACAAGAACAGGAAAGGATGCCAGGTGCAGCCAACTTTTAATCTCCCAGGCACATAGAACATACTATCCCTTCGCCCCTTTCTTCTGTACACTTAGCAGACTACCACACAGCACTGTGATCCCTCCATAAACAATAAAAGCCCAAATTTGTGAACTATATAAAAGGTTGTAGCTTGCCCTCCCCTTTTTATTTGCTTACTGCTGTTACCATGTGTCACTTTTCAACAAACTGACAGATGCTTGGACAAAAATCAGACACCGAGCAACCAACTATTGCATTTATTACAGTCTTACTGTCAAAGTGGCAGTATCTAAACTGTTTCCTTTCTTCTTGGTTCTTACCAACTTGTACCACAAATATAATTAAAAAAAAAGTACTATCCTGTAGTCTTTTGCCATTCAAGTACTGTAAAAGACAAACTTTGTGCAAACATGGGTTCCCTCTGCCTGCGAAGCACTGTGCTATCCACATTAACTGAGTTCCCACACCTTAAACCCTACAATCCCCAGGCTACAGGTGAGGATATGTTGATTTAAATCAGAATTAGACCAAATGGCAGAGTCAAAACAAAAACTAAACCTCTCTATTCAAGTAATATTCCTTTTATTGTATACCCAGATAACTTCTAAACAGTAAAGTTGATGGAAGAAATCAGGCCCCCGGTCTTACAACCTATTTAGGCACATAACTAACTCTGCTGAGGTGAAAAAAGTCATTCACAAGTGTGCTAGAGCAATACCCATCCTAGCATTCATGATGGTTTGCATCCAGGAAGAGCAATGGCAAACATGAGCACATGAATAATTGCTTTGATTTTGAGATAGAGTTGTGTTTTCCTAAGAAAGGGTCATGCTTTATTAGACCACTCTGTTATTTATTATACTGCTTCTGGCTTACCACCTTTGACCAATTTGAGCTTTTGACAATATTTTAACTTTGAGAAACAGAAACATGAGGCAACACAGAATCAAAGAGAATCACAGAATGGTTTGGGCAGGAAGGGACCTTAAAGATCATCTTGTTCCAACCCCCCTACCATGGGCAAGAATGCCACACCCTAGATCAGATTATATTTAAGAAGCTCCTAAATTAAATCTCACAGAGTCAGCAACACTTTCCCTACAATGGAATCACAGAACCATCTAGGCTAGAAAAGACCTTCAAGATCATCAAATCCAAGTGTAAACCCAGCACTGTCAAGGCTGCTGCTGCCACGAGAAAAAGCCTTCCAAGTGTCAAAATACACGTTACTTGATTAGAGAGAGCAAATAATGTATTTTATACAATTCATAGAATCATAGAATGGCTCAGGTTGGGGAAAGGACTTTGAAGATCATCTAGTTCCAACCCCCCTGCCACAGGCAGGGATGCCTTCCACTAGACCAGGCTGCTCAGAGCCCCACCCAGCCTGGCCTTGAACACTTACAGGGATGGGGCATCCACATGTGAAGTGAGGTTTTTTTCCCTATTCTTTCAGTGTTCATGCAAACCCATTATGCTGTGGTACTACTCAGTCCACATAGTATAGGAGAATATTTTCAATTATGGTTCTTATGTGAAAAAACTGGTCTAACTGAAAAAAAACCCCTATTATCTGTGCAGTGAAACAAACTCTTCCTCTGGTTAATTTAAACTACATTACCTTGACTTCTGTTCTCTTGAATGCCAGAAAAGCTGGTGGGGTCTCAGGTTTTAACTTGATTTCTGGTTTCTTGACCAATGGATCCTTCAAAGCTGGTGCAACTGAAACCACTGCAGGAGCTGGTTTTTGAGGTGGTTTTTGTGTCTTCTGAGCCTGTGTAAGTGGTAGGAAAAAAACACCCTGAATAAGTAAGTTACTGGCCACATAACATGGACTGTTTTGACTGTTAACAAAAAACATGAGCATTTTAAGATTGCAATCTAGCCTGTGCAATTTCAGGTTTAATGGTCCCTGAGAAATGAGGCAACGGGGATGTAGAGACGTGATGGTATGGTACTAGGGACAGGGTCCAGCCAAAAGCATCCTGAACAGAACTTGCTATTTCAGTGTGGAAAGAGCGGCAGTGTTGACACCTGGAGAGCAGGAAAGCACTGGGCCTTTGCAGGAATAAGGCAAAGACAGGTTAGCTTGCAGAAGACAAGGACACAGCCCAGCTCTACTGGGATGTAGACTGCAAGAGCCTGCTAATAAGTGGCAGGCAAAATGGCAGAATTCATGCCAAAACACAAAAAGGAAAGGCCATACTGAAGGCAACTGATCAATGGCTGAACTGGCTACTCTGTGCAGGAACTGACCTCAAGCAAACACTCCTCTGAGCTCAAAGGCCTGCTGATCATCAGAATAATCATGTATTTCAGGCAATATTGGTACATCCTAGGCCAGGATCTTACTTTGCCTTCTTTCCTTGTTTCTTAGTGGAGCCATTTCAACAGATAACACTTGCTAAGTTATCACAGAACAGTTTGAAAAAAAATTTTCAACTGTATTTTTCTGTATTCTGGGTGTGATTTTAAAACATCAGAACTAAAGTCTCTAATGTTGCATGCACCCAAAGGTCTTCTCTTTCTTTCTCATAATGAGATGAGTAGGAATCTGGTAGGATACTGTTGAGTCATGCAGATAAATCAAAATAAANTTTTTTTTTTTTTTTTTTTGTTTTGTTTTGTTTTGTTTTGTTTAACTGGAATGTGCTACCCTTAGCTGGTTTTTGACCCTGAGAACATTCAACACATCAGATTGAAATTTGCAGTCTTGTCCTACAGGAAAAGAACCATTCATATCCAAAGCTGAGAAGAAAATTTAAACTGCAGGGCTATTACTAAAAGCTGAGTATCACCTGAAATAAAAAAAAAGGGTTTTAACTTCTGCTTGCCAAGCAGGAAACAATCCTATTTCATTCATCTTCACTCACCTTCTGATTTTTAAAAAGCTTTGTTTAAGATGTGCATTGCAGAATATGCTTTGAGATGCTACATTAAAAACCACAGCTGCAGCAAGGGAAGCACTGCTGAGAAAAATGGTTCTCCAACATGCTTCCTAAGACTTGTCCAACCCAGAAAATATTCTCACACAGTAGAAACAGCCTGCTGTATTCAGATAGTGCTCACACGAGACAAAAAACTGACTCCTACCATTCTCTTCATCTGCCTGGTACAGCGGGCACAATACCAGACAAGTCGAGGATCATTCACTTCCTTGTCTGTCACCTGAGGTTTATGGCAATCCTGGTGGTAGAGATTATGGCACTCCTGACACTCCACTAGCTGATTCACAAAAGTAACTGTCATTTGCCTGCAGAGCAAATAGTTAAGAACAGATTATAGGAGAAAGCACTTAGAGGATTATCCAATTGTTGAAACTTTTGCGAAGCTTAAGATAAAAAAAAAAAAAATAATTTTTCCTTTCACATATATTTTCTACCTGTGGCAAATCAAATATATTTCTTTTCTTCCTGTATCAGTTCTTCCTAACTAACATTTTAGAAATTTGGTATTTTTTAAAGGTAATTTCTTTCAATAGATTTGAAGACTTCCATTCTATTAAACATGTGTATGTGACAGTCTTGATTTCCCTGTTTGATTTTTAGATTAGAGATGTTAATCTTGCCCGCTTTGGTTCACCTGGGCATTTTATGTATACATCACAGTACGCCAATTATGGCTTCCTCATTATAACAGCATATGAGGGACAGTCTCCGTTTGGGTAATTTTGCTGTCAGCTGCAGAGCAATACAGTTCAAGAACAAATTTCTCAATGACAAGCATGTAGAAGTGCTTTCTGCTGCAGGATTTAAAAGCATCATCACCCAAGCTCTACGCTACTTTGAAGATGTTTTATTAGCCATCCCTTTGGTCTCTACCCCATAAACAGACACGTGGAATTCGAGATAATACCAGAATCATGGAGAGATGGAATAGAAAGGATTAATTGTGCAGGCCTGCCTTGAAGCAAACATGCAAGCTGGTGATGAGGGCTTCATTTTGCGTGGGCCTTGCTGAAAGTAATCATGCTGTATAAATGACACATTAGTGATATATACATGGCTAGGAGTCTGCCTGTGAATTACCCAAATACCATTTTCCTAACGATTCCTTCTTTCAGATGACAAATCAAGCTATTTAATTGCTAAGCTGCTTTTGCTCATATCCCCGAGGAGCAGGTACCCAGGTAACCATGGAAACTCTATTTGTAGATACATGGGGAAAGGTAATCCCTTATTTCTTTATATAACAGAAAAACAAAGTCTGAAGGTATTGTCCATATAAGTACTGGAACATTTTCTAAGAAAGATTTCTCTTTTAAACAGGCTACTTAAAAACAGAAAGGGAAACCTTTCTGAAATGCTAGGGTCCATTATTTTGCAGTCAGGATATTTAAAATATGTTTTGTTTGTTTTTTATTCCTAAATAAACTGGATCAGAACAAATAGTCTCAAGGAGGGAGACTCACTCTATTTTAAAATTACAAAAACCAATCCCCAACTGATTAAAAACCCATGAACTCTTCATGCTCAGAAACAAGTCAAGCCACTTACTTTTAAATTATAAGATAACTAAGAAACAAACCTAATGATTTTTTACCTTCAAAAACCAACCAACCAAACAAGTATTCATAGAAAATTAGGTTGTTATTTCCAAACCAGTCTTTTAAAAACGTTTCTTTGGGAGGAAAACTTCGCTACCATCTACAAATTGTATGTAGTATTTCCTCCTTGTATAACTGAGGAGCCAGTGAGGAGCCTCCCTAACTGGTGAGTTGTCCTGTTTTTCCCAGCCTATTGGTACTGGAGAGGATGAAGGTATTTTAATACTCCCTCCCTCCTTATGCCTAACTTAGTAAAAAAGAACAACTAACTTGACATAAAAGAACAAGAAGAAAAACACCACAGGCATCAACATTAATTTCTTCTAATCACTATGAAAATACATTTGACACTTGGCAAGTCTTGAGGAAACATTTCATGACTCTGCTTTAGTTTTTACAACTATAAAAAGGAATAGTTAATATTCTAAAGCACTTTTTTTCATTTGTGAACCCACAGCTGGGTTCTCATTAGCTTGTCTTCTTAAGCAATATAAACTCTTTTGCTATGAACTCCACCTACTCTGCAATTTGACATGTTTTCATTCACAACTGTTTGAATAACTGAATTATTAAAAGAGGTAATTTTAAAAATGTTGTTATTTTGGCTCAAGATATTACCCCAAAAAGGGTGCAATAAACAGAGGAATATTGTCTGGCCAATGGGCTGGATCCAGAACTTTAAAGCACAAGTCCTCTGAAAAACATCCAGGCCAGTGTGAGCTGGAGACAGACAGCCATGTGACACCAGTTTCAACAGGTTCCATGTAAAATGAAAACAATCCTGAGTGTTGGGGTGACTGTTGTCACTCTCTCTCTAATGAGTTGTTTTTCCCCCGCAGTGCTTCTCCCTGTCTGGCATCAGAGATATTTTAGTTAGCCAGGGTAGATACATCTTTTGCAAGAACACTCGAGTTGGTGACCATGAATGGGTAGAAGCTGAGCCTTCAGCAGCCAAGTTAAATAAACATGGATTGTGGAACAGCCAATGGAGCCATGTATCTGGCCTGTGCTTTTCAAAGTCTTGGCTACACTGGGTACAGGAGTCGCCTTTTGTTTCTTCAGTTTCTTTACTTTGCAGGCATTTCTCATTATGCCTGCAAGCGTTTTTCTTTGCCAGGGAAGACACAGAATTAATCATCCACAGCAGGTCAAGACTGTATAAACAAAACTGCATTATCCCCTCCTGCCAAACAAGGTAATACCTTACTATTTTTAGTAGCATTTTAACATAGCACTGAATGGGGCTTTGCCTCTTTTAGGAGACAGGAAAAATGGAATTTGCAGGAAAAAAGTTCAGATATTTATATATGTCTTCCTTTTTCAATGTCTATAATAAGAAACTAAATATTTGAGCTAACACATGAGAATAACATGAAACCCTATCAGTCCCCAGCTGGTCACCAGTATAATCATCAGTAACTACAGAAATTTATCTTCTGTGCACAGACAACACTCTCCTATTTTCACAATAGGAACAACCATGGAAATGATGAAAGAATAATATTATAAGACACTGTTTCCCAACGGACTCAAGCTGAGCTAAAATACATACTGCTGCCAAAAGGCCTGTCCCTCTTCTCTGTCCTGGCTCTACACTCCTGCATCCACACATGTGCCAGCATAAGCATTTACTCTTACTGTGCTGACTGAAACCCAAACCTACTGAAAAACCCACGTGGAGATCTGATCCAGGGGCTGATTCAGCTGATCACAAACTGTACTGGCAACACACCCCCCTAAACAGTCCAGGAAAGGAGGTACAACTGGGAGAGCCTAACTGTTCCTTTTGGCAGCATTGAGGCCTAACAAGGATATATACGATCTATGAAACAAAATCCTGATGTGAGTGATTTGATCCTAGGGTAGTTATTCAAAAGTATTTTATACATCTGTTAACACTAAATGGACTGTTAGTACCATGTTAATAAGTCCACTTTTAGAGCCCTTACTGGAACCTAAAAACAACCTGTCCTCAGTGCAAGATACATTTGCTGATAAAACATGGCTATGTGTAAACTGATGTCAAATGATTAGGAAAAGAAGAGCAACACACACAGATCTCATATCAATATCACCTAAAAGTGCTTTCAGATGAGAACTGATTTTTTAAAAAATGCTTATCACTAGTCATTAATATTTTGTTTTCCAATAACTGAAAAATGTATTTGTCATGATAGGTTTTGTATCTTATCTAGTTTTATTTTTCACTCGTCCTTTCCTGCAGAAGAAAAGCTGGTTCACTCTCTAGAAGTTCCATTTTCAAGAAACCATTCTTATTCATGAAGGAGCCTTAAATGTATTATCAATTTTGGATATTAAGTGATTAAGTGATTTCTGGAATCTAAACTTTGAGAAGCATTAACTCAATGGCACACAATTCAAAAAAAAAAAAAAAGGTAACTACATCTAGCTGGAAAGAAGCCACGTTGACTTACCTGCAAACAACACAGGCTAATCCCATTTCCATGGCAAAGTCATCAGCACTGGTTTCCTCAAAGCTAGATAAATCAGGCATGGATAAATCCTTGCTCGTCTGAACTGTAATAGGAGAGGAACGAGCCTCTTGCTTCTCTACTCTGGGCTTCTTTGGTGCATCAGCTCCTTCAGCAGGATCCCCTTTCGTCTATTAAATACACACACAGAGAATGTGAAAATGCAACAAGCTAGCAGATTACTAAAATGAGTTAAAATGGAACAGTTATATTAGCAGTATAAGAAGGTGTACTTTATGCAGCATACACACATTGTATTTTAATTACACATTTTCTTCAAAATATTTATGAACTAGAAGCTCAAGTCCCCTTTATGTACTTCACATTAAAATCCTTGAAAGCATTTTGGGAATATCACATTTCAACTTGCTACATTTTAGTAATCTCTTAGGATTTAAAACACAGAATGGTTTGGAAGGCACCCCTTAAATCCAACCTTCCACAATGAGCAGGGAAAACAATCACAGAATAATTACAAGAAGACATTTATTAGATTGCCTAAATGGCAACATGACTGGCTAATGCAGCTCACAGGCTAGATGAGTTGAAGATGAGTTGAAAAGGGGAGCTTTTGTCTAAAACACCTTTAAGTTTATTAACCAATTTGTTTCACTAGAGAACAAAAATAACTTACTTTATCTGCAGATCTCTTTTCTGCTTCTTTTTTCACCTTTTCTGATGCAGCGGGCTTGCCATTGTTGTTGCCAGAAGGCAAACTGGATGAAGCTTTAGGCTCTTGCTTAATGGGTTTGGTGACAGATACTTTTGGTTGCTCTACTTCCTGGAAACAGAAACAAAAATTGAAGCCAAATTCTGCTATTGAGTTCCTACCTAATTTGCAATTGGTGAGATAACAGAACAGGCAAACAATATGCCATACAACACCGGTCATCTACATATACACTTTAAAAAATTCTTAAACTATTTTCATATCACATCAACAAATTAGTGTTTAAATTGAAAAAATTTAATAAAATCTTCCCTTACGACTCACCTTTCTAAGGAAAAGGTGCTCCTTTTCCAAAGACAGATCCTCTTTGGAACATTAATTAGAAAGGAGACATTTCTGCTTTTAAAATTCAAAGAGGTAATGAACATGAACTTTCAGACAGTTCTGAGGACAAAATTCAATATAAGCTAAAAACATAAGCTGACAACCGATATAACCAGACATCAATAATTCATTCCTTCATGGAGAGAAATATTGACCTCCTCTTAATCTCAGCCCATATTTGGCTATCAGATTAATAAATTTAGATCTCAACAGAAATCGATTGTTCTCATTAATGACACGTTAGTGTCAGCAAATGGATAATAATCAGGAGAGCCTGTAAATGAGAGACCAGTCACACTGATGGGCACGAGCAAGGTATCCCCTCCCAGCTGGTAAGATGGGAGCAATTCTCTGCTGTGTACTGGGACAGGTCCTATGCCCTGAGCTTCAGCCCTCCAAAGTTCCTTGACTTGACTGTGGTAATCCTGTGCTCCCTACTCTCTTCTTGGATTTCATGGCCAACCACAAATTCACCCTGCAGCCTGCGAATGCAAGGAAAGGAATTCTTGTACTTTTTTTCATTTCTGACCTTTGCAGTCCTGCTGATATTAGATATATACTGAAGAGAGGAGAATGAAAGATTTCTTCCTCTGGCCTGAGCCTCAATTTCATCTGAGGGCAGGTGACTTCCAGCAAGCTGTTATTAGAATTGCCTTCCCAAACCTCTTTGCACTGTTATTCTGCTCCCTGCTTCCTCTTTAAACCACACATCTCTTCTTTGAGCTCTGAGATAAAGGGCACCTGAGAGTTTTGAGACGTGTGTTAGGTTTCAGGGAGTAAACAAGATGAACAGAAAGGAGCTAGACCACACAGTAAAGCATGATGTATGCTGAGCGGTACTAGCGCCTTTCAGTTATTTGGAGCCACGTAGAAATGAAATATTGCAAATGTACCATTAGAACACAGCAGGCTGACATGCAGGCGTCCTAGGGGAGAACAAGACCTCATTATCCATATGGCAATACACAGCAGCACGAGGGTGTCCCTGCTTGGCTATTTCTATAAGCTCATCTCAGAGTCAAATATTGTCTCTAGCAGGTGTTCAGTGATTTTCAGTAGATGAAAACTAATGTTTGTCCATTGGACAGCAATGGTTTCAGCCTGCAAATAATTTCTGCTTTGAATAATTTGCTGTTTTTCTCATATGACTTCGTCAGTAGAATTTCAAAGAAAGAGATACAGCTTTATTGGTAAATAGCTTATTTTGTTTCTTATTTCTCTGTGACAAAGGTAATCTATATCTTAAAGAACTTTTAGCTCTGAAATGTAACTGCAGAAATACGTAAGTTTGGGTGCACCTTACACAGCATGTCTGATATAATGCTGAATATCTCTTTTAAGTCTTGGTGGATCAACAAGGTAAAGAGATTTTTTTTCCCATTAACTTCCATTAATTGAATGGATTATGTTGTATGGAAAAGGGGAATGATGAATATGAACACTCCATAATTACTTTTTCCTCAACTTCTGATTCTCTTTTAACTTTTCAGCTGTAAAAGGGGAACCAGGAATAGCAGGAGCTTTATTAAGGCACACAGAAAGGAGGCATACTCCCCAACACCAGTACCTTCTGAGAGGGACGATAGCTCGAGTCAGCTCCTCTGGCCAGTGACTCGTCAAGAAGTGCTTTCAGCTTTTCAGCAGAGTCCTTACTCTTTGAGTGCAAAAAGCCCAGGGCTTTCAGAAAAATGGGATCCAGCTCCAAGTTCACTGTAGCAGCCATAGTTGTGTCTTCAACGTGAGTTAAAAGAAAAAAGAAAAACGACAGCTTTATTCACATGGAGCATAATTCAAAGATCATGTGGCAAATAGAAGATTTCTTCTTAAAATGAAATTATATTAAACCACTGCAAGGATTATATGCGAATTAATTATCATTAGAAGATGACTGTGAACTTCAGTGCTCCAGAACTTAGAATATGACTGGACATCTGAAATGTCAAACTCATTCTTTGGCATATATGATATTCAGAAATGAAACTCATACTTACGTAAATGAGACAAAAATTCATATTCTTGATATTTCATATATAAAAATATTGAAAAGTATGCAAAATAAACATTAACTTCAAAAAAAGCAATTACCACCCTTCTCCTTAACACTTTTTGCACATACAGTGATTTCTAACTCATTGATCATTTAAGAGCAACTAGGAAAAATCTTACTTGTAGAAAAATTAACTTCTGAAACTTCTGAAAAGAACAGCTCATTGTAGCATATAAGATATAAACAGCTAGTGTATTATTTTATACATATATAAAAAATAGCTGAAAATAAATTTTTAAATTTAGCTGAAACAGTGAAAAAATTTGTAGCTCAGATTGGGACCTATCCACATACTCATGTGACAGTCTAAGTGTAACGTCAGATAATGACTATCCAGAGCTGTGAGATGCCACAATGTCCATGGAAATTGAATAAACTGAGGAAAAGGTTACAATGACTTTAAAAAACTATTTGCCTCATAGCAATACATTCCTGCACTCTGGAGCACTCTGTGTTAATTTAGTTAAAAAACTCTAAGGAACAGCATTTACATCGGAAATTATTCCTTCAAAGATAGATATCTAACTTACCTCAGTAAGTGACAATTAATAATTTAAGAAAGAATGTGGGAGGTTTCCTGATTTTTTCTAAAAATGTATGAGAAGTGTTATTGTTAATAATCCCTTTAAGTCTTATTTAAAACACATCAGGATGTTTGTGGGTTTGGGTTTTTACCTACAATAATCTAGAAGATATTCTTGAAAAGCCTTTCATCAGCTCTTTCACCAAAAGCACTGTCTGGAGAGCTTTTTCAGCTGAAGCTTCCAAGGCTTTCTCTGATGAATTCCTTTTGATATTCATGGCAGTGAACTTTTACCTCTCTGGCCAAAACACCAGCACTAGCAGGCTGCTCCCTCAACACCTGCCTACAAGTCCCCAGGAACCTTTATCTCATGCTGAGCTTTCACGAGACACCAGAGAATCGCTTGACTGAGATCATCAAGGAGTTCAACGTACAGAACTTCATAGGGATTTTATCAATGGACCCAGCAGAGAGTTAAGAAACCTCTTCAAGAGCCCCTTCTCTCTTCCTTAATCTTTGCTACTTGGCAAATCATTTTCTGGTGGTCACAGAACTTCTGCCAGGAAGTGCTACACACCAGCTACTCGGCTGTACCACTGATCAAGCACAGACTGCAGCGCAAGCCCCGTCCGGGCAATTCGGTCTCTCTCTGATGATTACAAAAAGTGAATTCACAGAGCACAGAAAGCACATACCCTCTTTTCTTTATCCATCTACCTCTGATAAATGTTCAGGCTGCTCTTGAGATCTGTGGGTAGATTATGTCCCGCATTTCTTTGTTCTGGGAACATGCCTTCCAAGTATCAGTACCACACACTCTTAAACCAGGCCTCTGCTAAACCCTCTGTTGAATGAAAACCGCAGAATCGAAATTTCAGAAATTTTGTAGAACTCCCTGTTAAAAAAAAATCCTTCAAGTTCTTCTCTGAGAGAGGAATTTTACTTGAAATATATACTTGTGTACATGAGAAACAGGCAGCCTCAACAGTCATTCACAGCCATTCTCTAATATTTTGAGAATAAATATAAACATAATTCAATTTTCATCTCTCTGAGGGTAACACTTCCCAGATTTGTTTCTACCTCTAGTTTTTTAAAGACATATATTGAAAGGAACTGTTAAACCCAAAATTTCAAAAGGGTTCTCCATATTTATTCTCTTATTGCTATGTAATTGCAGCAATTCTTTCTCTGTTCTTGAGGACAATTATAATGTCCCAGTCTACTAGACTTACAACTAACACATCACAAGAAATTTCTCACGAGAAGAGAGGAAACTGGGCTTAAACAGTTCAAGTATGCTCAGTTTAGGCATGTATTTTCAAATTTTAAAAAAATCTATTAGTGAGTTAGAGAGAAGGGAAGTATATTCAATGGAAAGATGAACACATCTCTTAATAATAATAACTTAAAATTAAAAAATAAAAAAATTAAAAATTTTAAAAAAAAATTAAAAAAAAAAAGCTTAAACATAGCATCATCTGAAAAAAGTAAATCGATAATTATGCTCTCCTTATGGGACCATAATAACAGTGCTGTCAAACAGGCTACTAACAACATCTGTCCTGGTCCAAAAGGCAAATTATTGCTTTTGGTAGTGGCCCTTTCCAGATGTTCACAGATCAAACCATTTTTAAGTATCAAACAGTGGTTTGACACTTATAAACCTAAGATCCAATTTCATTCATTCATGTTTTCATGCACAAACTGCTCCTCTGGCAGTGAAGTCAGCATACAGCAATGCGACAGCCTTGAGACAAGGACAGCAGAGCATTTCAAGGATGATGCCATAGGCTATTCTACAAGACAGACCTCCTTGACTTTCTTCTTGAAGTGCAATCTTTGTACAGGAAATAATTCAAATGCTGGTTAGAAAAGAGTGAATATGACACTGTCTCTTCTGTATTAGATTGATAATGCAGCTGTGAGATCAGAGGGCTGTGTTAAAACCCTCAAACCCTGAGCAGAATAGGTTTTGCACCAAGCAAGCACACCCTTTTGCAACCCAGCATTCCAGAATCAGCCTAACCCTAAATGCACCTTTCCCAACTTAGGTCTCTATTACCTCCCAAGGTGGACTATTCTAAGTGACTTAAATCCATGGGGAAACATAGATGTTAATCAGTGAGTTGTTATTCTTAAAACATCCAAGAAGTTTGGGATTCTTTCGTTTTTTGAGTATACTATTGTCTTCTGCCAAATACAATCAATCTTAACTGTGCACTCTTCAGAATACGTGGTCTTCCAATTTAAGACTTATTAGATTTATAGGGTGTAGGAGCCCTCTTCTTTTTTCATTCATTTGCCATCTACTTTTTTGCATGCATACCTGCCCATGTATTATCGTATTCATCATAACTTGCAGTTGAATGAATCTACTTCCATTACATTTTCAGATATGGTCATATTTTTAACCATTTGTTTCTGAGCTCCTATTCCTATTATTTTCTGAGGCAGGTGTACTACTGAAGATGTTTTTCCAAGAAAGTACACATCTTCTATTTATATTGTAATGCTATTATGGACTTCTGATATTAAGCCATCCTTTTATAGACTCATCAATATTTTTATTTTTTACTGACACTTATGATTAAAGGCCTTTCACTCACATATCCTTTTCAGCTACCTTCAAGATCAGTAGCAGTTACCTTAAAACAGTCACATGAATCGACAGCTTATAATTCCTTCCAACACACTCACTACACTGTTTTTCATTTACCACTATGAAATCAATTCACTTTTCCCTGTCACTTTGGATCCTTTTGTTCCTGAGAATTTACCTTCTTCCTGACTACATCTATTAACAGTGACAGTGGCAGATTTTGCTTATTTACCAATAATGCCTCTTCCAGGTCACTTTCATATCTGATGAGTCTTAAGAAAGTAGATCAAGGAAAATCTTAAAAGCAGGAAAAAAATGAACTTCTCTTTTCAGTTTTTGCTACTTAAGTATCTTGATCAGCACTTGATTTATGACAGGATAATTTCTCAGTTACTTTCCACAAGGGACATTTCAAAACTCACACACTTCAGTAGTCTGGATAACTGTATTAATGAGAACAATTGTATTAATCAGTTCTAATTTCCTTGTCATTGTCTTCAAAGAATCTTTTAAGACACGTATAAGATCTCCTGCTATGGAGTTACTAGTACTGGCAACCTTAATTTTACATTCTATTCTACAACATATTTTATAATGTTCTTTTAAATTAGCATTCCAATCAATATCAGTGTAACCAGTTTATCCAATACTTTTGAAATTACAATAATGCTCTATATTTGCTGTTTTCTCCACAGAAACAATGAATTATTTAAGAATTACAAAATCATTCCTTGTGGAAGAGATCCCACATGGTCACCCATGTGTTGTGTGCAACCTCCTGTTCAATGCAAAGTCAATACTGAATTCAGACCAGCTTGCTCAGGACTTTTCCAGTTGGATCCTGAAAACCTCCAAAGACAGGAATGCAAAAGTCTTTCTGGGCAACCTGTCCCAATGCCTCACGGTCCTCATTTCTTGCTCTGAATTGTAGGTTTAAAGTTGTGCTGTCTCTCATTCTCCCACTGTGCATGTGAGTGCAAAGACTGGCTCCATCTTTCCAATAATATCCTAAGGTAAATTAAAGCTTCCATGATATGCCCCTAAGCCCACAGCAGATGGTGTGGGCTCTCACCACACCAGATCTAGCTCCCTCCATCTTCAAATCTAGCTGTTTAAACACAGAGGACATGCAAATTGATCAGGCATGATTTATCCTTGGTAGATCTGGCTCTTCCCAGTTTCTACCTTCTTACACCACAAATGGCTTCCTCCACGATCCTTCCACATGGGGAAGGAATGAGGCAGACCAGTCTCTAGTCCTCTTGCTTGTCCTTCTTGCCCTTTATGAAGATAAGATTTGCCCTTCTCCAGGCTTTGGGATGTTCCCCAGTCTCATGGCCTTTAAAAGATGACAGAAAGCAGCTTTGTAAAGACACTGTCAGCTGCTGGCACCTTGAATGCAGTCTACCTGGGTCATGGACTTATAAGGGAAACAATCCTGCTTCAGTCCTCTTCCACAAGCTGTAGGTCCTCCTCACCTTAAGCTCTGCCTTGTGGCAAAAGGCCTTGGGAGACCTTACAGGTAAAGTCTGTGGCAAACAAGACATCAACTATTTGACCCTTATCTGTGCTGTCACTAATACACTTATTCCACACTCCAGTAGTGATGTATTTTCCTTGTGAATCATTTTCCTGATAAATGGCATGATCCTTGTGAGTGCCTTTCAACTCAGGATATTTTGTGACAATTGTACCTGCACAACTGAGATTGGCTAAGCCCTGCTACCACTGAGCTTCAATACTCTGCAGAAAATGGGCCTGAAGATGTTTCAACATGTCACTGCTCATTGGCTCAAGCCACCAAATTGAGTACACCTCCACTACTGTTTTCACCTTTTGCATTATTCAGTGTCTACACTGAAACTTATCAAGTGTATAAATCCCTGGGGATCATCCTCCTGGTAATTTCTCAGAGAGAGAAGCAAACTTTAGTTAAAACCAATTTCTGAAACAGTTACACCAAAGCCACGACGTGACCCTCTGCAACCTAGTCGCTGCGAATTTCTCCCTGGGATTTCTTTTTACGAACGGAGGGAAGGCCCTTCACCTGAAACCAACACTTTAGAATGCTCACAAGAATAAACCACCACCCTCCTACAGCCATTATTGCCCGGCACGGGCTTCCTCAGGGCCGCGGCTCCGGGCGGGGCCGTCCCTCGGCTCCATCGCGTCCCCCAGGGAAGCGCGGCCGCCGCTCCCCGCGGGCCCCGCGCACACCCAGAGCCACCCGGGCCCGAGGGGAAGAGCGGCCAGGGGTGCCTGAGGGCTCCCTCTCCCTCCCTCCTGCCAAACACCTTACTTCTCCCTCCCAAACTTACCCTTACTGTCCTTTCCCAACCTCTTTTTTTCTCGTCCCAAACGCCTCTTCCCGCTCCCAAACTTTCCTCCCGCCTCACATTCTATTTCTCTTCCCCAGACCCCTCTGCCCTCTCCCAATCTCCCTCTTTCTCCCCGCTCCCAAACCGCCTTTGCTTCCTCCTAAACCCCTCTTCCTCCCCTCCTCCCAAACCCCTCTTCCCCTCCCAGCCCCAAAATTCCCTCTTCCTGTTGCCAAACCCCCTCTTCCCTCCCTCAACTCCCCTCTTCCTTCATCCTCCCAGCCGCTCTCTGCCTCCTCCTAATCGCCCTCTTTCTTCCCCCTTCCCACTCCAAATTTCCTTTTCCCCATCCTCTCTTCCTCCTCCCAAGCCCCCTCTGCCAGGCCCGCAGAGCTGCCCGCTGCTGTCTCACCGGAGACGAGA